>JAKOGI010000003.1:3692500-3893742 GCA_029747015.1 Carnegiea gigantea | reverse complement strand
GTTAACCGAACCGAAATTTTTTTCGATTTTCGGTTCGGATTATTTGAAAATTCGGTTAACCGAACCAAAAATAATGTAATTTTTTTAAAAAAAATTATGACTAAAAAAATAAAAAACTTAGGCAAAAAAGTGTACTTTTTATTATTTATAAATGGTAACCAAAGTTTAATCTTTATAAAAAGAATTTAAACATAAAAAATGAAAAATTTAGGTAAAAAGTATAAGTTTTTTTATTATTTGTAAACGGTTAACCGGTAACCGAACTGAAAAACTGGTTAACTGAACCGAAAAATCGATTAACCGAAATTTTCGGTTGGTTACGCTTCGAGTTTTGGACGAACCGAAATTTTCGGTTAACCGAAAAATGGTTAACCGAAATTTTCGGTTCGCTTACGGTTCGGAATTTTTTTGAGCCGAAAAATCGGTTAACCGATTTTCGATTAATCGAAACACCGGTTAACCAGTTTTACACCTCTAGGTGTTGGAAGAAATAAAAATGAATACTACTGCAATCTTTTTCTTTCTAACTGACATTATACAAGTTTTTTTTTTTCTATAACCTTGCATATTGATTCAATAATTACAACGATTTTTTCCACAAAGAAAGAAAACAAAAGGGGGAAAGTTTCAATTAAGTGCCGGTTGTGAAATGGGAACAAAACTTCAAAGCAAAAGCCAACAAGGGCACATAGTGAAAGAATTGTGAGGTGGATGGAAGGGCTTGAGATTACGTGGGGGACACCAATCACACTTTAGCTATGTTGTGAGGTGGATGGATTGGAGGGGCTCAAATTTGAGCCAACATGAAATTGAAACACCCCCCCCCCCCCCAAAAAAAAAAAAGCCTTTCATTCTTCCTTGCAAGTTTTGATTATCAATCCACGATGTCTGCTTGTTTTCCTCATGCGGTCAATAATTTATTGTTTCCTAAGGCGGCTAAGGCTTTGTGTAGGACACTATATATATTTTTTTTCTTTTGTATTTCAATCATATTTAGATGATGACTCAGCAATTTATATGATGGATAAATAGGTGTAGCCATATAGGAAGTGTTACATGGAGTATGAAATGACTCTTTATTTTCAACTCAGTTGGTCAAACTTTTGTCTTGGTTCATTGTCTACTATAGAAAAATTTTTCTTGTTGACTTCGAAGTTAATTGATGTTTTGCACAAGTATGACCGGGAGAATCACAACTTTTTTTTTTCTTTCCAACATTAAATAAATTGATATTCCATTGATTTTTACTTTTTATTATCATTCTAACATGTGGCTACCGACCCAATCAGTCAAACCGTGTGAAGTCCGATGAAAATCAAATCAATCTCATTTTAATCAAAATTCGTGCTTGACGTTACGAAATCATAAACTACTAGTGTACATGCTGTGCTTCACACGAACATGAGTAATTCTTCATTTGAGATTTAAATTATTGACTAATTAGTTGTAATTTGTATCAATATTAGAGATGTGATTATAGATGTTGAATTACATTTGTAATGTAATGGTTTATTATTATTTTTGTGGAATAATAATTTTCTAAATTATTGACCTAGTTGATAGTAGTGAAGAATACAATCTATAATACAGTATGATGCATTGTCATTTCCAACTTGGGTTTCTACATGAAAAAAACCATAGCCCATTTATAATCGTGGGAACTTTTGAAATACTTCATAAATTACAGTACAAGTTTCATTTGTTTTAACGACTTTTATTAAAAAGATAATTTAAAAAAAAGTGAGAAATAGGAATTTGAAGTTCATGTGGATATTCATTTATGATTGAATATGTCAAGCAAAAAAGTTTAAAAGGTATTTGTGAAATTAAATTGCACAAATATTATTGTATTGTGATTTCAAAAGTCATAGTTTACAAACATTAGGAAGATTGCCCTATTGTGATTTGCTGAATTAATTACACAATTCCAAAAGAAAAAGAAAAATTAAAAAATCACTTGACTAATAATATTGTGTCAAATGTCATTCATCTTACAACACATTCAGTTTTATATTATATATATGAGATATGATTTGATGCCATTTAGTTTAATTAATATTTTGTTGGATGCAAAAGAAGGGCATAAGAAAACATTACTTTAATATTAAGCAAATTAATGCGATAGAATTGAAAAGAAAACGGACCAATTCAAATTTAAACCGAGATTAACACCCTACCAATTATGAAAAATGACATGTTTCCCAAGTATTAATTAAGGCAACCGAGATTAAGAGTGATGGGTTTGCTAATGAGGAATTGCCACGTTATTAGCAACAAAAGGGAAGTTTGTGGGTTACCAAAAAAAAAAAAAGAACAGATAGGAGCAGAAAGGACTGCTATACAATGCATTGAAGTAGGTAGAAGGATAAAGTGGTTTGAAGTAGATTGAGATAAATTGAAATAAGTTAAAGTGGATTAAATTTTTTTGTGTAATAAATTGAATTTGATTAAAATAATAAAAATAGATTAAAATAAATTAAAATAGCTTGAAGTAAGTTAAGATAAATTAAAATAAATTAAAGTAAACTGAAATTAATATTTTAAAATTTACCCATTAAAAAAAAGCCCTTAGTTATTTGGAATTGGACATCGAAAGCCCTGGCTTATTCGTTTTCTAGACTTGGTTAGGAAAAAAAAAAAAAAAAAAAAAAAAAACCCATCCAACTTTGGCCTTACACGGCTTGGCGACAAGAAACGTTTCACCGACTCCTACTTCTCCACGTGTTCTACCTACGCTCCGGTAGTGCCTCCCCCCTCTTTGCCACTCACCGCCACAACGCACCTATTGTACTGTGTGCGTTTAGCCAATAACGTCTTGTGCGTAGGCAATGAAGTGTGACAGATAATCGGTCTCTGACTTCACCAGAGAATTTAATAAAAAGACATCTAAGATTTTAAACTGTAAATTTTCGAATAAATTTAAAGTGTAAAAAGGAAGTTTTAAATTAGGTAAGAGTAAAACTAAGGTAAGTAGAAATATAATGTATTACACTTCAAAAGTATAATATAATTTTCAAAGATTAGGTTCTAAGTACATTAGATCTTAGGTTCGATTTTCTTCATTCATATTTTGTTGTTTCTTTTCAATTCATTTGAACCAAAAAAAAGGAAAGAACTCTGTGTATTTTTTGTTGTGGCCATATAAAACATATCTACCCAGGAGCTTCATGATTTGTTGGGCAAATTATATAATCGAAATGATTAACAAACTCAAAAACAAAAATTACTTTTTTACACTCTAAGTAAATAATTACACTTAATTATGAATAAAGACATCCAAAGACTCCGATATAGATGTAATAAAATAAGATCAATAGTTGTTGACGTGAAGCATAACATACATCGACAGATTATTTTCTTATGAATGATTTACTATTGGTAGAACTAAATTTTCATTAATGTCATTGGAGGCATTATATATGAATTAGGAGGCCTATCTTATTGATATTTGAGCTGATAAAATCTCAGGATTCATTTTCCAATTTTGAACCTGGATTCCACCCTAGCCTTGATACTTACAGGAGTCATACAAAAATTAAATGAAATACTGAAATAGTAAATTATTTTAAAAGATCCCTTAAGAGGTTGTGCATGTTACTATCAAATTTGTATGGGCAACATGTTCATTTAATTCGCTTAGGTACTTCTAATGCATCACGTCGGGGAGAGATTGGGCCGGGCCGGGCCGGGCCCCTTCAAAGCAAGATTTCAACTAGCGCGATCTTTGTCCGTGGACTTTGGCTCGTGGCTGACGTAACAACCCATCCCACCATTTATAATTCGCCTTTTTTTTTTATTTCAGAAAACAAAAGACTACTAATATTGTGCGTCTAATGTTCATAGAGAAGGCAACATGATTGCAAATTGGATAGTAAGTTCCGCACTCTTAGTTTTTTTGTATTTTGGAACATATTAGAGTTTGTTCAACCCACTTCAATTCACTTCAAAAGAAAAAAAATTCAACTCCAACCCCACTTCAACTAACTTCAGACCATTTCAACAAAAAAAAGTATCAACTTCAACCTATCACATAAAAAAATATATCAACTTATTCCAACTTCAACCCATTTTAACCCACTTTAATAAAAAAAATCAACTTCAACCCACTTTAATCAATCTCAACTAACTTCATCAATTTTCCAGCTAATATTTTCCAATGAAAAGAAGAAACCCTTACGCTCATTTCCCTTCTAATGAGTTTCTTAATATTGTAGCTACTGATAATATACATAGTTAGAAGTTCAGAACCCTTAAGAGAAAGATCACTTAACCTTTCCGTGTTATTATTATACTTACCTTTTTCAACAAAAACAAAAAGGTCTGAGCACCACCACCCGCCCAAAAAAAAGACATGCCAATTGAATGATGAATGTGTGGGTAATGAGTTGGATTCAGTGATGCCCTGTGCTATCATTGTTTGATCTACTGTTCGTGCTGTTGTGATAATCTTGTCCTATGAAATGTTTGCTTGTCTAAATTTATTAATACAAATAAATATATGAATTATCATGAATTAATATATACATGTTAATCAGACATTAAGTGAAAAATAGGCCTGCATTTTTAGTTATTACTACACCTGCCTTTGTTTTTGATAAAATTAAAAGGAAAGAAAGAGAGGGAGAGTATTCCGTTTTAACTAGAGTTAAGAAAGTCTAATCCAATATGACAATCTAATTCAAATCCGACCTAAAGTTACTGAGAGAAATCCGAACTCAAAACGAACCGAACCAATTTCGACATAAAGTCGATAGATTTGACCATTTAGCTTGAAAACATGTAATTTTTCAATTTTGAGTAGATTTATATTATTTACAAGGCTGATATAAAATTAATTCGTTTATTAAATGGATCAATCCGAATCAACTTGTTTTCTAACTCTAGTTTTCACTATTAAGTAAATACAATTTTATTCCAGCAACGGCAGATGCACTATTGGAAGGAAACCTAAACGATTCTGCAACATTTAGTGAAGGTACTCTGCATTAAAATAGATATTTTGTAATCCAATTCTTAAAGAAATTAATATGAGAGTCAATCGTACCATGTTTTTTAATTATAAAACAGTATGTCTCATCCTACAGTGCCATTTTGAATGATGAAACCGCGTAGGTGCCATAAATATGCATGGCACAGAGTATTTAACTCTTAAACGTGGAAGCAACGACAATGAGTGACACGACACTGAATATGGCCCTATCCTCTCGCTCTTCCTTTTCAACACGTACACGTAAGTGTAACACGTCTTGGTCTGGGGTCAGAGTTTGAGCCTGGGATATTTGCTTTTTTTTTTTTTAGCAGTGGGTGAATAATGATATACATGCATAAGCGGCAACTGTAGCTCATTACATAAGGTGATTAGCTATCATTCTCCGTTATGTGGAGCCCAAATTATGGCGAATCGGCCCATTCAACGAGTTGACATGGCCCATTCTATAGAGCAAGTGGAGTCATTGGTTTTGAGAAACTTTCTTTTTTTTTTTTTTTTTTTTTTTTTGGGTGGAGCAGTAAGCAAGTCTCCTTTTATTTTATTGGTATAACTTGTAAGTTAAGGGAGAAGCAATTTGGGCTATAGTTTACGAAGATCTGGTTTATATTAACTTACCTTCAAACAAGACTCTTTTTCCAAAAGAAGGGTAAATAAAGTACCATGGACTCAATAGGCTCATCGGGCTAGTGCAGGGGAATTGAAGAGGAGGCTGCGAAAAGCTCTGCCTAAACCTGAGCCCGGTAGATCAAATTGCATATTTAGCATGATGACTAAGCAACTATTTTGTGCGTGTCGAGGATTGAACCCTTAATCTCTGTAATGGAAGGTATATATGCCATTGAGCAGCTACTGCTCAATTGACCCCCAAAAGAAGCATGTTGACCACCCCATATGAAATGTCAATCAAGTAAATTTTGCACCCCCAATAATCAATCCCCGAAGTCGAAGGTATATGACTCAATAATGCCTCGACAGCCATCAATGTTTAAGGTCATGTTCGGCAAAATTAGCGGTTCAAGTAGCAGATAGCGGTTTAGGTAGCGGATAGCTATTGAGGTACCGGATAGTGTTTCGAATTTAGCTGTTAGCGGATAGTTGTTTAGAAGAGCAGTTGAATCATTGGTTTTGAGAAACTTTTTTTTTTTTTTTTTTTTTTTTTGGGTGGAGCAGTAAGCAAGTCTCCTTTTATTTTATTGGTATAACTTGTAAGTTAAGGGAGAAGCAATTTGGGCTATAGTTTACGAAGATCTGGTTTATATTAACTTACCTTCAAACAAGACTCTTTTTCCAAAAGAAGGGTAAATAAAGTACCATGGACTCAATAGGCTCATCGGGCTAGTGCAGGGGAATTGAAGAGGAGGCTGCGAAAAGCTCTGCCTAAACCTGAGCCCGGTAGATCAAATTGCATATTTAGCATGATGACTAAGCAACTATTTTGTGCGTGTCGAGGATTGAACCCTTAATCTCTGTAATGGAAGGTATATATGCCATTGAGCAGCTACTGCTCAATTGACCCCCAAAAGAAGCATGTTGACCACCCCATATGAAATGTCAATCAAGTAAATTTTGCACCCCCAATAATCAATCCCCGAAGTCGAAGGTATATGACTCAATAATGCCTCGACAGCCATCAATGTTTAAGGTCATGTTCGGCAAAATTAGCGGTTCAAGTAGCAGATAGCGGTTTAGGTAGCGGATAGCTATTGAGGTACCGGATAGTGTTTCGAATTTAGCTGTTAGCGGATAGTTGTTTAGAAGAGCAGTTGAATAAAATGTGTTTGGTAAATTTAGCTGTTGAATTAGCTGATTAATATAAATTGACATAAAAGGATATAGATAATTCCCAAAGATAAAATTTCCAAAGGGTAATTTTTGATAAAAAAATATGAAACGCTACTTTTGAATGTAAAACGTTAATGCTATCAGCTTTTTAAAAACGCTACTTGAAATGCTCAAAACACTACATTACCAATCACTAAAAATTACGTGATGAGTGTATTGACTTAGTCAAAACGCCAAACGTGATCGGAAACGCTGTTGCTGAACACGTCCCGAATCTGAAGGTCCTTGGCTTGGTTTCAAGCTAAAACCCAGACATAAGCACGCTCTACCTCTTCCCATAATCTTAACATGTTCACAAAGTATGCCCTATCAAAATTTACATTAAAAATTACATAATATTAACAATTGCTAGCTCTCTATTACTGTTCGAATGTTGATTAGTTTCAACTCCGAAATCATTATCAGAAACACGATAATCGCTAAAAATCTGAGAGAAAACCTGGGATTCATGCGATGAACTTCGACAAACAATCTCTTTTCCCTGAAAATCATCCCAAAAATAGGCATTGTTAGATTACAAGTGAATTGATCATGGATACGTTAGGGATTATTATTGAAAACAGAAAACTTGACATTTTTTATTACTTACATCAGAGAGTAACAAGTCATTTGGCTGAAGCATGTGAATAACTTGTCCCATTTTAGGCCTGTTTTCTGGGGTAAGATCAACACATCGAAGGGCGATCAAGAGCACCCTTTTGAGCTCCTTCAATGGAGGCACTTGGGTAATTCTTGGATCCAGAATTTGCTTGTAGTTTTGTATTGATACCATCAACTTCAACCATTCCACGAGTTGTATCTATAGCACGACAAATGTATTACAAGTGCAATTAGATTGTTAGAAATACCAAACATACTACACAAAATTAACGGCCCAAGTATAAAATTATTTTAAATGAACCCAATCGCCTGACCTAGATATTCACGTACTAGTTATGGTTTGGGTCAAACTAAAGCTCAGTTAATTCAACCTATATAACCAACTTGTTTATGCTAGCTCTACTTCCAACTGTGAATTGTTGTTATTGATTGATTACCTCTTCTTTAGGCCTGTCATGGTCGATAGGTTTCCTTCCAGAGATAATCTCCATAACGAGGATCCCGAAGCTATAAACATCGCTTTTCTCATCCATTTCACCAGCCATAGCATATTCCGATGCCATATAACCTGCACTGAAAGATTGACAGGACTCAATTATCGAGTAAATCGACATATATAATTTTCATTTCCTCCATGCACTGCTGTTGGTTAGAGAAATTAAATCTTCTAATTAATTACTCGGTAAAAAGCCGACGTTTAAGCCCTAAAACTCTCCCAACAGCAAATTCAGAGATCTTAGGGTTCCAATGGCGATCAAGCAAGACTTTGCATGATTGCAGTCGTCCATGCACCATCTTCGGGTCTACATCTTCATGCATGTAGGCTAATCTGCAAAGAAATTAATTACAATGAAAATCAGTTATATACTCTAAGAACCCGAAATTTCAAGCTTAATTAACTGTGTAATTATACTCGTTCCTTTAGTTGACTAACCCTTTAGCAATGCCTGAAATGATGTTCATGCGGGTTCTCCAGGATAAGGGAATGCTGATATCTCCAACTTCATCTTCATGGAGCCAATGGTGCAGGTTGCCATTATCGACGTATTCGCTTACAAGTATGTACCTATTATTATATATGTGCATTTTTGTAGTCAGAAAACCAATTGGAACATGTATGGAAGAGATCGAAGAACGTACATCAAACAAATTGACATCGACTTCAATTTTGGTTGATTAAGTACTAGTTCCTTAAGATGGCATCAATTAAATCCTTTTGGCCTGAAAAGTCTCGAATTTGAAACTTAACAGCCTCCACATTGAATTGTTACGTGAGGTAAAAGAGGATTGCTATGAAGTAAGTTTCACATACCGCGCATATGGTTGCCAATCTTTGACACAATAACCAATCATCTTGACAAGATTTTTGTGGGTAATGTTTGGAATTGCCTCCATCATTGATCTGAATTCCTCTGCTTTCACGCTGACCATTCAGGAATCAAAATGCATATAATCAATAAATGCCGTTAGAACGATGAGAAAATCAAACATTGGTCTTGTTTTTGCGAGATCTGCACTCCGAAGAGTTCTAGAGATAGAAAGTCTTGCTCGTGTAAGCAATTGTGTTAGCAAATAGAGCAATTCAGAGAGGCCGATAAACAATTCTAAGAAAACATTTTGTTGAGTTGATTTTAATTCATTGAAACACATTCAAAAAAAATAATCAACAACTGACCTTACCCCTTACAAAAATAAAAAATAAAAAATAAGGGCTTCCTTTTCAGTGTGAAACACTGAGACTATTATCTTTCTAACCCTTTCCATTCGCTCATATTTTGTTGAGTTGATTTTGATTTATTGCTCGTCTTTGCAAGTCAACCGTAGTAACGCACTGTAAGACCATGTATGTGGCATGACGAATAACAATATAATGAAATTATGGTGAATGATTAGGTCATGTTCAAGTCCAAATAAATTTATGTTCAAAATAGAAGTATCATACATTTAGAAAATTAAGTTTAGTACCTAGGTTTAGGTAAATCAATTTGAATTCAACTCGAAATTGATCACATAGTCAGGCAGGGAACAGTTCTCTTAAGCCTAATAATAATAATAATAACAACAACAACAACAACAACAACAACGATAACAACAACTATAATAATTAATGACCAGAATGATGATGCAAGTACCTCGACAAGAAGAGCTCTTTGACGACAACTTGGATTCCATCAAGCAAAATACCATGGTAAACCTTGCCATAAGATCCAACTCCAATCAAATTTCCCTCATCAAAATTATTTGTAAAATCCACAATTTCTTCGAACGAGAAGCAATGAAATGAGCTATAAGATCTTCTACCCTTAACATTATTTTGTTCTGCTCCCAATTCTTTTCCAAGTGTTAAGTTATAATTACTTGGCCTAATGATCCCACATTCTAAGGAACCGTATTAATCATCATTAGCTGTTGATGATCCGACCCGTTAACGCTTGAAGATAGCAACCTCTTATCTATTGATGATGAAGAAGTCCTCATGTAATGATTTGGATCATGCCCGTTTTTGGACTGACGGCGACGAAGAGGAAGGTAGAAGCATAGGAAAAGAGGGAGGATGATAGCTGTGGAGATGATTGTGCAAGTAATGAAGATTACCCATGCCTTTGGGTTTATGAAAATGGATGTGATTAGTACTGAGAGGTGCTTCTTGGTCTTGGATATCCATGACATGGTTCCAATCCGATTCGGGTTCGAGACGAGTTGAGTTAGGTCGGGTGAATTAAGAAGCTAAAAAGAGAGCTTCGGAGGAGTTTTTTCAATGGGATGTAATGTGAACTGTGAAAGTGGTGTAGGGTTTAGGGCTTAAGGGAAGATATGAAGTTTATTATTATTATTATTTTTTTTTTTGTAGAAAAGGGGAAGATATGAAATTGGAAAAGATGGATGGAAGGTGGAAAATAAAGAGATTTGCCCTCCCCTAAATAAAGTGATAAAGTATAGGAGTATCTCAGCTCGAATTTTCCGATTCGTTTGATTTCAACAAGGACTCCTGTTTTAACCTTGAAATTTCCCTTTCCCCATATAAAAAAATTTTAAAAACCTTGAGATAATATTTGTTTTTTTTCCCCTTCTGCACCAACACAAAAATACTGGGGTCTTTTTAATTTTTTTTTTTAAACAGGGAAGTTGTACACTTCAAACAAAATATGAGCGAGTATGTACGCAATGCTAATAATCTTTCTTATACTATCACCAAAAAAGAAACCAGGAAAAAAACTTTGTTAGTTATAATAACAGTTGTCTCTCTCTCTATGTATATATAGTTAATATAAAATACATAACATTTCACCTTTAAACCTTTCAAAAAAAGACGTTTGGCTTTTAAAAATGTAAATAGCATGTGAAGTTTGTTCATTGACAGCATCAGTAATTATTATAGTAATTATTTTTAAACTGAAAGCATGGTAACTATAAAATACATCCATCAATTGTACTATCATGACAGATCTTGTCAAAATAAGATTTATATATGTAAGTCCAAATAAAACATCTACCAAATAAAAAGCCTTGATGTCAAAAGCCCAAGAAATACGCTCTACAAGAAAGCAACATCACACATGCATGTACATAGATAGAGAGGGAAAATTGTATCCCAACACTTTGGGTCTGTTCCTTTCGTGGGTTAATTCTAAAATACTAACCTCAACCTACTTCAACCTACTTCAACCTACTTCAATTCACTTCAACCCACTTCAACCTACTTTAAGCCACTTCCACTATTTTAACCAAGTTTAGTTTATCACATAAAAAAATTCAACCCACTTCAACCTTTTACCCATCCCAATTTACCTACGAAAAGAACAGACCCTTTGTTTGGGATATCATTCGTACAATTAATTGTATGATATCCTTATTGACACTTTACCATTGTTTTAGAAGGAGCTTGTAAATGGATAGATTCTGGTCATTCCATTTAACAATTAGCTCAGTTTGATTTTGTGTTGACCTTGAAAATGACTAAGATTTACTCAAAAATAGAATAACATATTCTCACACAAAATAATCAATTTGTAACATCTTCGGGTCAAAATTACTTCCGTGTGTATTTCTCTCTAACTTCAGGTCGAATTATCCATTATCATGTTGGGTCATCTTTTTCTGAGCCTAATTTAAAATGCTGAGGCACCAAAAGCATGCATGGCATTTTTAGGCCATTCGCAACATGGGATTATTTTTCTAAGTCTAATTTGTGATGATAACAACAATAAGGATCTAAAAGAGTTGTAATCGCAATTCTACCAAATAATTGATAAACAACAACAACAATGCTACCCAGTGTGAAACTTTGGGGTTAAAACCCGCCTATTGTTGCTAAGTGATTAATATTAACGGGGAAAATGCATATACAATACTATTATTACTTCTACAACAACAACATTGTTATTATCATTTACAAAAATGCGTTGAATCTCCAACGGAATTTTGACGGGAATTTTGTAAAATTCCGACGAAAAACCCTGTTCCCAATGGGAATTCCGACTGAAAAGGACCCGTCGGGAAATTGCGCATCGGAGATTTTATCTTGACGGATTCCGACGGGTTTCCGATGAGTTCTCCGACGGATAAGCCCGACGGTAAAGCCATCGTCCAATGGATCAGTTCGAAGGATTCTCCGACAAATTTCGACGGATTTTTTCATCCTTTGGGAGGCAATTTTTCTCCCGTCGGAATTTTCGACGGGAATAAAAATTGGGCCTCCAAAAAAGAAAACCAACAAAATATTTTTTTTGAACTAATTACTCATATACATGTGTACTTTATATAATATTTTTTTTGAACTAATTATACATATATGTGTGTATTTCATGTATAAAAGAGAAGTGCCACAAACAAGATATATAATAATTAACAAATACAAATTTTTATGTCTGAAAATTAAAAGTGCTAAATTTGAAATTATTCATAACATTCGCAATTGTTTTCAATTTATAGACAGATCAATTAAACTAATCAGAATCAGATAGACTAATAGGATTTTCATTGTCATTTTGTAAGTCCTGTTCATCATTAGTGTCTAAGTTGGCTTGGCTGGAAGAACCTTAACTTTGCCCCTTAAGAAATCTCAAAACTTTTGTCACAATACGCTCTGTCTTGTCCTGTTTCTTGGCAATTTCACGTATAGCCTCTGCTTGCTTGGTAATACTCTGATTGAAGAGTTGTGCTTATTCTCTTGAATCAAAGTACTCAGTTGATGAGTGGCTTGCAGCCGCTATTGTAGCTGATTTTTTCAACTTGATGCCCTCATTAACAAAACCATATATACGACTTTTTTTGTCAAGATTTTCTAGAAGCCAAAACTCTTCATAGGGGGCAGTTGAGAACCCCTTGAGTTGTAGCTTGAGTGTACTCCTCTCATTTCTTGTGGTGCTCCTCTTGGAAGTCGTCAAAAATAAAACTATTATACACTAAGGCAACAATTATAACATATGAATAATGTCTAAATAAAATGTGCCACACTTACAATTTTTTTTTTTTTTTTTTTGTGCAGATTTCTTATCAATGAATACTTTGTCTTTGGCCTTGCAGTGAGTGTCTTTAAAAAGTTCTTCACATTTGGGTTCCCAAACTAACACTTTGGCCTACAAAAAATAAAATGTTCATATATGCTACAAATAATAAACTTAACATAACAATTTTATTTATCAAAATTGTTAGAACAATGGTAATGGCAACAAGGTTTTTCAAGCCTTATTCTGTGCTATTTTTAATGGCCCTGTAACCGCCACTTTAATGGTCCTGTAACTACCACTTTAATGGTCTTGTAACCGCCACTTTAATGGCCTCATAATAGCCACTTTAATGGCTTTGTAACAGCTATATTCCCTCTATAAATAGAGAGCTGAGCAGCATGCCTCCAGATCTCAACACACACACTTCTCTTCTTTCTTCTTCTTCTCTACTTTTCTGGGTTCAAGAGTACTGAGTTAACTTTGGGGAGCAACCGGCTGTATCGATTTGTACCATAGTCGAGCCGTAATTACTTTCAAGGCAGTGGTCTAACCACGACTCAGTTTATTCTATCGATCTTCCAGCCATTGTTATTCTCATTATTCCAATAAAAATAAACCAAATAAACAAATCAAACACAAATTAAACTATTCATTTCACATGTCATCGAGATAAGCATGCCCAAAAAATAGACAAAATACTATTTTCCAAAAAATAAAATAAATATACTTAATAAATCAAACAAATCATACAAAAAATTAAACATACCTAAAATTAACATGTACTTGACATAATAACCAAAAATTAATATATATAACAAATCGAACAAAAAATAAACACACTCAAACCAAAAAAATGAACATATTTAACAAACTTAAACTATTTACAAAAAAACACATTAAACATGCTTAACATACATCAATAGTTTATAATAATTAAACAGTTTTTATAAATATACATATTTAACATATTTTATTTCACTTATCCAAATAAATATATTTCATAAATCAAATAAAAAATTAAATACATCACATCCATACTTTCCACATCGATAATTTACCTAAAAAAATAAATCAAATACACTATACATATATGCTACAAAATTTAAATTCACAAAATTAAACAAGACATACAAAATTAATATAATTTTAAAACACAACAATTTCAATGAACATACGTGATTAGTGCCACTAACCTCTAAACACCTGGAAAAATAACCCAACTACCGGCAGAACGAGCAGCAAGGAGGCCGTGGCGGGAAGGCGAAGGTGGTGGCACTGGCGGCGACCTTTCAAACCATGAACAACAAATCAACTATCACCAAAAATACCAATTAACTTAAAATTTTCAATTTTGAGGAACAAATTAGTTGAGATTAAACAACTTATTGATGAATTATGAACAACAACAAACTCTTGTACCGATCACGAGCAACTATGGAGCTCTCTCTCGCTCTCTCTCTCTCGCTCTCTCTCTTCGTTGCTCTCTTTCCCTCTTCGCTGCTCAGGCTCACTGCTCGCCTCTCTCTCTTCGTTTCATCGCGCAAGTTAAAAGCCAGATCGAAATTCTTTTGGAAATTGAGCCCAGGAAGTCCGACGAAAATTCCTTCGGGTTGCCATCAGAATTCAAAATTCTGACAGAATTCCGTCGGATATTCCGACCGAAAAAAACCGTCGGATTATCTGTCGGAAATACTGTATTCAATCAGATTCCGTCTACAATCCAATGGGAGATAACCCCGTTGCTTTTCCGTCGGATTGGGGCACCGTTTTTGTAGTGTTTAATATAGGTTTAAATCCTGGCTAATGAAAATGCACATACATATAGGTGTGTTTGGTAGGGGTAAAAATCATTTTTTCGGAAAATAATTTTCTCATTTTACGGTATTTGGTAAAATAAGGATGGTAAATTTGTTTTTAGGAGAAAATCATTTTTCCTAAAATGGAGGAAAATATTTTCACTTTGAATGGAGCGTAAGTTGATTTTACGTTTTTTTGGCGCTCATATGGTTTCACATTCTCTCTCTTCCGTGTCTATTTCCTCGACATATGGTTCGAAGATTGAAGCAGTGATATATAGTTCGAATATTAAAATAGCATATTAAAGATTAGCGAAACTGTATCATCCCAATGCCGATACCGATACTGGTGAAGCTAACAATCATGGAATCATCGAAATCCAAAACGCTCTGTAATTTATCGTCAGAGTTAAGAAAATAGGGAGATTCACTAGGTTTTTCCTCTTCTTTGTTTGGATTCCTACTCGAAGATGGGAAATCGAAAAAGTGCTGCTAGCATCAAATTGTTGGTAGTAGATAAGATCAAACAAATTATGGTTCAAAGATTGAGGGAGTGACATATAGTTCGACGATTAAGACAACATATTAAAGATTAGTGAAACTGTATCATCCCGATGCCGATATCAATGCTAGTGAAGCTAACAACCATGAAATCATTGAAATCAAAAATGCTCTGTAATTTATCATCAGGATTAAGAAAATAGGGAGATTCACTAGGTTTTTCCTCTTCTTTGTTTGGATTCCTACTCGAAGGTGGGAAATCGAAAAGCGTTGCTAGCATCAAATTGTTGGCGGTAGGTAAGAACAAACAAATTAAAAAAATGTACATATTGTCACAACTTTGATATGTATAACACCACTATTGTAATATAACCAAAGAACAAAATATAAATTCCCATTTTTCTAAATATCTTACTTATTTTTGTTTTTTCACTAATGTGTCTCTTTTTAACTTTTTCGTTCATTTTTTGCTAATCAAACTCATTTTTTAGAAACTTTATTTCCCCTTCTACCAAAAGACTGAAAATATGAGCTAAAAATTATTTTACATGAAAAATAATTTTCTAAAAAAATAATTTTCAACCCTACCAAACACACCCATAATACAAAGGACTGAAGAAGCTGAAATTGAAAGTAGGAGCCGAGGATTTTTTTCATTTAGGACCGGAAAAGATTGGGTGAAGCAGACAAGTAGAGTGAGGGTGCGATACATGAACCCCCGATATTCTCCTGAGACCGTCCCCTTCTCAGATGCACCTTTATCTCATATAGCTTGCGCCATGATTTTCCCGTCACTACAACACTTTTTTTTTTTTTAAAAAAAACCAACCAATATTAATTTACAACCTCACCCATAACATGCCCTACATCAAAGTAATCCCAAAACGCGGGGGCAAAACTATCTTATACCCAAAAATTTAGTGAGTACTTCAAAAACAAACTCTTTGTTTTTAGGGGGGAGGTGTCAGAGAAACGAACTCTGTGTTACGTATGCACAATATGGATCCCAGTATCGGCCTGTAAATAATGACCACCATCATCTAGTGCATGGATTCCATAGAAATGCGATGTTGGAAAATACTAGTCCTTCATAAGGTTGTCTATACGCAAATATTTCCTAAACCGTGTTCCAATGAAACACACATTAGGTGATGGTATATGTCATTCATACTTTGTGAGTGTAATAGCTTCTTTTCCATTCATTCTTGAAGGTCACAGTAAAGTTTCTTTGCTTTAGGAATTGGTATAATCATAATATATGGGAATGTGGGTATATCTTTTCTAATGTTTTGAGCTCCCTTTTTCTGATGGGCACCTAAATCTGACCCATTTGAGCTTTTCTGAGTATCCTGCTCACGCGGGGATCACATAGCGAAGCAATAATAATGAGATTGCCAATTCATGAGGACAATGTGATGGGTTCATCAAGACTTATTTTATGAGGAAGGATAATAATAAAAATTAAGATATTTGGTTATAGTTATAGTTTATTATGGTTTTCAATTTCTATTAGGATTAGCATTGTCCAAGTCTTATTAATAATATTACAATTTTGTATTTCTATTTCGAGTCATATTAGTTCATTTTAAGAATGTTATGCACCTATAAATAAAGAGTCTATGTACCTTTGTTAATTATTTATCATACACTGTTGAATATTCAATGAATATGGATTTGAGCACAAGATGCCAATCCCTTTCTTCCTTCCTTCTTTCTAAATTTCTCTGTTCTTTCTTTTCTCTACCCGATCTCTATCAAATTGGTATTAGAGCAAGTTCTCGATTCTAAACCAATCCCTCTCTTCCCTCTTTCTCTCTAATTTTATACCTTTTTCCTTTTTTTCTACCCGATCTCTATCAAATTGCTCTTAACAAATTGACTATTCTATGATTGTCCTTTAGGGTAAGAGGTTTTGTGAAAGGTGATAGATTTGGAGGGCTTAGACTCCTCGGCTTGGGAAACTTGCATCCCAAATTCCACTTCGAGCTAAGCCAAAGGTTGAAATAGTGGCCAAACCCCCCCCCCAAAAATTTGCTATTTCAAACGTCCTAACCTACAACCTATTTTATACATCTATTAGCCTTAAACCACCACACCCTGCTTGCTGGAATTGCCGTCGTGTTTAGGGTGCGCTGTCGCTGCTACTAGTTGCTGATGCCGCTGAGTGCTTCACGAAGAAGCCTGCTGAAGTCTTGGTTGCTGCCTGCTGCTACTTTGAGGCCCGAATCAAATGGATATCTGTGGTATCTTGCTGAATAGGTTAGGCCAACTTTGGTATTTATTAAATCTCTTCCTTGATTTTAGGACTTTAGATTATTACTAGGTTGCCAATTATTTGCTTGGAGCTAAAATTTTTTTTGATTTTCAAAAAAAAAAAAATTCAGGATGACTAGGATAGTAGTATAATTTCCTTAATTGACTTGCGTGCTATGAGTGCTTTGGAAGTAGTTTATTCTTTGAGTTGCTTGTATGTTTTGTGTTGATTTATTGGTGCCCAAAACAAAAAAAAGACACCTTTTATTGCATGCCAGTTACAAGAGCCATCGCATTAGAAAAATAATTGATGGAATTGCCGATAGAATTGATAAACTTGACCAAAAAAGGAAGCTTTACAAAAGGGCACTAATGGTGATATTTTAGAATTGGCTAAAAAATGGAACACTAGGTGGGATGAACTTAGAGAGTCACTTCAAAAAGGTAGTAAGGAAAATCAACAACGTATTCGTGGAGTGGAGGATCAAGTACAAGGTCTCTAAAGTACCATCACGGGTTTCCAAAACTCTTTAGGTGGTATTCATAGAAGTGTTACAAAATTGGAACAGAAGCTAGAATCTCACTTGTGTCAATGTATGCATAATATGGCTAGTTCTAGCAATGTCCAAACTGGAGGATCCAAACTTGTTGACTCAGTTATTCAAATGAAAAACTTTACTTTTAGGAAGTCTAATAGGACCCATGTTCCGAGGAGGATGGAGCCTGAAGACATTGTTCACATTCCGAATGGTTCTAGAGATGATGAGTACCACCATGACGAATGTGATGGACCGCAACCTTACCACCATACAGGTAGGCACCAAGATCCACATTATAGGCACCATTCACCTAGAAGAGACCAAGGCTATCCTAGAACCAAATACATGACGATCCTTATAATGTCACGAGAAAAGTCAAGGTTGATGTTCCTAACTTCGATGGTAGTTATGATCCCAATTCTTTTGTTGATTGGTTAGATCGCCTAGAAGACTACTTTAAATTTTATGGAATGAATGACATCCATAGAGTTCGTTTTGCCAAAATTAAACTTATTAACATTGCTAAGAAATACTAGCGGAGTGTTAAAAGGGAGATAGATCACCTAGATGAGCCTCCCATAACTTTGTGGGATGAAATGAAACAAAAATTGAAGAAAAAGTATTTGCCTTCATTCTATAAAAGACAAATGATGGATAATTGGTTGAACCTGAAACAATTGAATACCAACGTGTTGAATTATGATGCCCAATTTGAGGAAATGAAATTCAGATATGTTGTTAGAGAAGAACAATGGGTAACTATGACAAGGTTCATTAATAGACTTAGAGATGACCTAAGGGGAGAGGTGAGCCTACACTATCCTGAGTCTTTAATAGAGGCTTACCAAAAGGCCCTAGAAATAGAGAAGTACAAAAAGCCTTTCTATTTTCGCACATGGTTTTTCCTAAGCCAAGAAGTCTAAGCCCTCCAAATCTATCACCTTTCAGAGAACCTCTTACCCTAAAGAGCAATTACAGGATAGTCAATTTGTTAAGAGCAATGTCTAGCTTAGCCAACTAATGAGCTCAGCTAAGAGGAGTTCCCTCACCTCGCTTCCTCTTCTCCCTTCTCTATCATTATCTTCCATGGTGTGTCATAGGTGTCATGAGCAAGGGCATCCAGCATCTCACTGTCCCAACCTCTTACTGGAGGATTAGACACTCTTGAGGATGTTTACCAGATAGATGGGACTGTCTATCATGTTGTTGGTGACACTATTGAGAGTGAGCATGAAGACAATAAGAGAGAATCACCTTACTTTCATGAGATGTTTTCTTTCTTATACTAATTGTGACTCTTGGAAAGATGCGAATATCTTTGAGACTAAAATGCTCTGTGGGGGTAAAATTTTGTTTATTCATTGATACCGATAGTTCCATGAATTTGATTTCTAAGTGTGTTGTGAAATTTCTCAACCTTAAGACGATACCCTATTCCCCCCTATTAGGGTTGCTTGGGTTGATAAGACATCTTTGATAATTTATGAGAAGTGTAAAGTCCCTCTCCAATTAGGTGCGTATTCTGAAAATATTTGTTGTAATGTATTACCTATGGATGTTGCCAACATTTTGTTAGGTCATCCCTGGCTATATGATAAAAATGCCACCAATTTTGGAAAGGAAAATATGTATGTGTTCATTCATAATGGAAGGATTCAGTTAGCTCCTGCTCGACACTCGAAACATAATAATCCTATCCTTAATCTAAGTAAATAGGCTAAGAAGCTTTCCTACATTTTTTTATCTGGATATGAAGGTGAAATAGAAGAAAAATAGTCTGGCATGTTGCTAACGTTAGTAGCCAAAGCCCTATCTATGTTTCCTTGTGCTACTGCATATGAGATGTCCCTTGATCTTAGTGAACTTCTTGATGAATTTAAGGATGTATCTCTTGATGATCTTCCTACTAAACTACATCCCTTGAGGAATATCCAACATGCTATAGACATTATCCCATGATCGCCCTTACCTAACTGACCTCACTATAGAATGGACCCTTGTGAACGTGAAGAGCTAAATAGACAAATAAAGGGGTTTCTGCAAAAGGGTTTCATTTAGCATAGTCTTAGTCCCTGTGCTATTCCGGCCCTCTTGACCCCTAAGGAAGACGGCTCTTGAAAGATGTGCATTGATAGTACAACCATTAATAAAATTACTGTAAAATATAGGTTTCATATATCTAAACTTGATGATATGTTGGACCAAATGTCACGATCGAAGTAGTTCTCTAAAATTGACCATAGGGTAGGATACCATCAATTGAGGATTAGAACTGAGGATGAATGAAAACTGCCTTTAAGACTGCTGATGTATTGTTAGAGTGGTTAATTATGCCCTTTGGGTTAACCAACGCTCCTAGTACCTTCATGAGAGCCATGACTCATTTTTTTCGCCCTTTCATTAGGAAATTTTTGGCAGTGTACTTTGATGACATTCTAATATACAATCCTTCTAGGGAAGAACACCTGAAACACTTCCGGTTAGTCCTTGAGGTCCTCGAGCAGAGAAACTACACATTAATCTGGCTAAGTGTTCTTTCTTGCAATCTGTGGCTGTTTTCCTTGGGTTGTTTGTGTCAGCGAAAGGAATTTTTGCCGATTCCAAAAAGATTAAAGCTATCGTAGAGCAGCCCGAACCTAAAACCATTTCTGATGCGAGAAATTTCCATGGGTTAACCGCTTTCTATAGGTACTCTATCGAGAATTTTAATTCAATTATGGCTTCTATCACTGAATGCTTGAGAAAAGGTGCGTTTACATGGACTAAAACTACGAAAAAAGCTTTTAACCTAATTAAAATGAAAGTGATGGAAACCCCTATCTTTACGCCATCCTGATTTTTTTAAAGTGTTTGAAGTCACTTTTGATACTTCAGAGGTCAGGATATGAGGTGTTTTGAGTCAAGAAGGACATCCGATAGCTTAGTTTAGCGAGAAGCATAATGATTCTAAGAGAGATAAGTATTCCACCTATGAGAAAGAGTTTTATACTTTCGTACGTTGTTTGGAACTTTGGCGATACTATCTCCTTTCTAAGATGTTTGTTCTTTGGAGTGATCATGATGCATTGAAATTCATTAATAACAAAAGAAAACTTAGAGAGACACATGCTGAGTGGGTTAAGTTCCTTGAAGATTATTTCTTCATGCTTAAATATCATCGTTTAGGTGTTAAAAATATTGTTGCTGATGCTTTGAGTAAAGTAGGACTTCTATTACATAGATGGACCACATCAGTTGTTGGATTTTAAAAACTGAAAGACCAATACACCTTGTATTCGGACTTTGCTAAAACTTACGATGAGGCTTTGCATGGTCACCGCATGGCTTTGTTGGTTATATGATTGTGAATGGCTATTTGTTTTATGGATCTAAGTTGTGTATTCCTAACACCTCGCTTCGTGGCTTTCTAATATGGGAATTGCATGATGGAGGTCTTGTTGGCCATTTGGATTAGGATAAGGCCACCACTCTTATTTCTGAACGTTTATTTTGGCCCTACTTACTCAAGGATGTGGCCCGAGTTGTGTCTTAGTATCAAACTTGCTAGGTTGCAAAAGTTAGGAAGCAAAGCACTGGCTTATATAATCATTTACCTATTCCACACATTTCCTAGAAAGATCTGAGTGTGGATTTTGTCTTAGGTATTTCTCGAACTGCTAGAGGTCATGATTGTATTCTCATTGTTGTTGATAGGTTTTCTAAGATGGCACATTTCATCCCTTGTAGCAAAACTAGTGATGCATCCCTTATTGCAAGGATCTTCTTTAGGAAAATTGTTCGTTTACATGGTTTGCCATCATCGATTGTGTTTGATAAGGATGTTAAATTTGTAAGTAATTTTTGGAGGAGATTATAGAAATTGTTTGCCATTCACTTAAAATTTTCTGTTGCTTTCCACCCTCAAACTGATGGATAAACTGAGCTTGTCAATAAGAGTTTGGGTAACCTTCTTAGATGTCTTGTCAGTGAGAAACCTAATACTTGGGATTTGGTTTTACCAACTGCTGAATTTCCTTATAACAATGTTGTGAACAAGTCTGCTGGAAAGAGTCCATTTGAAGTTGTGCATGGTGTTATTCCTTGTCTTCATATTGATTTAGTGCCATTACCTATTAATTCTCGCCCTGCTGAATTTGCTAAAACTTTTGCTAAACATATTTATGATGTGCATGCTGATGTTCAACAGAAAATTGCACAGAGTAATGAAAATTATAAACTTGCTACCAATGCATATCATAGAAAGCTACAGTTTAATGAGGGTGATTATGTGATGGTCTGAATTCGTCCTGAAAGATTCCCAAAATATTCTTTTAAAAAACTGTTTGCTCGAGCTTGTGGACCTTATCGCATTTTGAAACGTCTTGACTCCAATGCATTTTTGATTGACTTACTCTCTGAGTTATCTATTAGTCATATCTTTAATGTTTGATACTTTACGAGGTACTTTCACACCTCCCATATTTCTACGAGTGTTGCAGGTGGTTTCGCGCGACTTCTTCAGTTTCGGTATTGAAGCTGCGTCCTGCTCCACCATCGATGATCGATGACGCTGAAGCCATTCTAGAAGATGAGATTGTTAGTACTGGTACTGAAGGTTTTCAATGATTCTTGGTCCGTTGGAAAGGCTGTCCCCAATCCGATAATTCTTGGGTTCATGAAGAGGATATACATTGCATCGCTCCTGATTTACTGATGGGTATATTCAAGACAACTCTTCGGGGGCGAGTTCTTCCAAGCTAGGGGAAAAATAATGGATTCATCAAGACTTATTTTAGGAAGAAGTGTAAGAATAATAATTAATATATTTGATTGTAGTTATAGTTTATTATGGTTTCCTATTTCTATTAGGATTAACATTATGGTGTCCAAGTCTTATTAGGAATATTACACTTTCCTATTTCTATTAGGAGTCATATTCGTTCGTATTAGGAAGGTTATGCACCTATAAATAAGGGGTCTATGCACCTTTATTAATCATCTATCATAAACTATTGAATATAGAATGAATATTGATTTGGGCACAAAGATGTCAATCCCTTTCTTCCCTCATTCTCTCTAAATTTCTCCCTTCTTTCCTTTTTCTCTACCCAATCTCTAGCACAATCTTTAACCCACATCAGGTAAGCAACTTACATTCATTGCATCTACAGGTAAAAGTAAGTGGCACAAAGGAGCGTACCAAAAATCCAATGTTCGTGAATCCTATGCTATGCTATTCAAATCATCAAGATCCTGTTACATGGCAAGTTTCCCACATAAGCAACATCCAGAGAGAACTCTTTGGAAAGATGACCCTAGAAAAACAAAGAAAGAGAAAAAGGCCACTAGATCTTGCTTCTTCACCAACTGCTATCAATCTCTCCCTATAAGAAATGGGACAAAGAGCATCAATTTGTAGTGCAAATACAAGGTCAGAAGGGGTTATGAGGAAGTGTAAAGAACCTTAAATTGGTGAGAAGAATCCACCCAATCAGAGTGCCATTTTCAGGGGCCGTTCTGGCAATGTAGTCAGTCTGCAGATGAGAACCAAATTTAGAGGCTATTGCAAGCATTGCTGAGCTAGGATACTCAACATAAACTATGCATCAAAGGTAATGGATCACTATGGAATAATTACCTGCTAAACATTTGCCTAAACTTCGCCTTGCAGGTACTCTAATTCATTCAAATAGATTACTTCAACATCTCCATATCTTATCGTGTGCTTTTGGATCACTGCATTAGCATATACTAGAGCAGTTAACCGCAGGCAAACCGCCCTTTTTTTCTTTTTCTTGCAGAGGAGGCAGAAAGGCCAACGTACACTGGATTTAAAGCCAGTCCTTGGCATTAACCCATGTAGAGGCCTTACCAGTTAGCTTAACTAACATCTAGCATAGGCACATCATGATGAGGTAAAATATGGATGTTGCTTGGTTTGATTTGTGAGAAGAAATTTTACGCGAGTATGGAATAACATCATAGGCCTCATGAAACGTACCTTCCATAGTTTGGGGATCCATTTGATATAATGTTGAAGAACCGTCACTTCCAAACAACATTTTTCTGTTAGTTGCCAATCCCCATCCATCATTCATCTGATGGGTGAATTCAGATAGGTGCAGCAAGCATATTACGAAGGAAGTTGTGAAAAACTAGATAAATGTAATCAGCAAAAAGAGAGGACTACTGACGAATTTTAGTTTGGAAGAATCGATTTTCTCTGTGTATTATTCAACCAGAAAATTCTCCTATTTATAGGAGAAGAGTTACAAACCTATTGAACTACAAACTAGGAAGAGATAATTACAAAATATGGTAAAGATAATTACAGGCTTTACATATGGAAAGAAGATAATTACAAAATATTACAATCTCACCTATAATATGGTTAATACTCCCCCTCAAGTTGGAGTATGGAGGTCACAAATCCCCAACTTGCTATATGAATAACCAAACTACTGTCATCCAAGAGCTTCGGTGAAAATATTAGCAATCTGATGGTTGGTAGGGATATGAGATGTGGCAATATTGCCAGCAAGAAGTTGCTCACGAACATAGTGACAATCGATTTTAATATGTTTCGTTCGCTCATGGAAGATTGGATCAGATGCAATGTGCAGTGCGGCTTGGGTATCACAGAAGAGGTACACGGGATTATGATGATCCACCCCAAGCGACACAAGAAAATACTTGAGCCAAGTGAGTTCACAAGTGGTAACAGCCATGGCTCGATACTCTACTTCACTAGATGACCGCAAACCTATAGGTTGTTTCTTGGTGCTCCAGGAAATAAGTGACTCACCCAACATGACAAAATAGCCAGTAACAGACCATCGCGTACGAGGACAACTGGCCCATTCTGAATCACAATAAGCTTGGAGCTAAAGGGAATTATTAGCAGGAAGAAAGATCCCTTGACCCGGGGCACCCTTAAGGTAGCACAAGACCCAAATAACAGCATCCCAGTGTTGAATGCAAGGCTCTTGCATGAACTGAGCTAGTACATGTACAACATAATGGATGTCGGGCGAGTAATAGTAAGATATATGAGACGTCCAAAAAGACAACAATAAGGCCCTGGGACAGAGAGTAGCGGCCCATTAGCAAGAGCCAGAGAATGGGTTTGTTCTATAGGGAAGGCATTAGGTTTAGAGGCGGTGAGGTCGGATTCAGCTAGAATGTGCAAGGGCGTACTTACGTTGAGACATGAATAGCCCAGTCGAGTTGCAAGCAACTTTAATGCCCAAAAGATACTTGATAGGACCGAGATCTTTGAGTTTAAAGCAATCATTAAGGTAAGTCTTGAATGCAGAACATGCACCACTATTACTACCAGCAAGTATAAGGTCATCCACATAGACTAACACATCTAGAAAAATTTGGCCTTTGCGGAATGTGAAGTGAGTATGGTCAGCACGGGATTGAAGAAAACCATAAGATCATAGTGTTGTAGCGAGCTTAGCAAACCAGTTTCGGGGTGATTAGCGAAGCCTATATAAAGACTTGCGAAGACGATTGACCTTAGTTAGATTGGACAAAGAAAAACCAGGAGGAGGGCTCATCTACACTTCCTCTTGAAGATTTCCATGCAAATAAGCATTATTGATGCTAATTTAATGCAATAGTGAGGAAAACTCAAACACTTACCAACTTAGTGACTAGAGCAAATGTCTCAATATAATCGAGACCTTCAACCTGAGTATCACCACGAACCACTAGGAGGGCTTTGTGCCGTTCACGGAACCATCAGAATTATACTTAATTTTATAGACCCATTTGTAACCAATGAGTTTCTTCCCGGGAGTTAAAGGCTCGATAGTCCAAGTCCCATTGTTTTCAAGTGCAGTAATTTCGTCACGCATGGCACCGTGCCAGTTGGGATCTTTAACAATAGCAGAATCTTACCGAGGTTCAACGCCGATGTTTACTGCATTCAAAAAATTAACATGTGCATGAGAAAAAGATTGATAGGAAACACAGTTAGTGAGGGGATACCTGAGGCCGCATGTAATGGGCCGAACCTAAGATTCATGTTAATTACCTTAAATTATCCTATCACAAATTAACTAAGTTAGGCGGCGCATTTCAATTTAGCATTTTATGTGTGTGTGTGTGTGTGTGTATATATATATATATATATATATATATATATATATATATATATATATATATATATATATATATATATATACTATATATATATATATATATATATATATATATATATATATATATATATATATATATTTGTGCATCGCAAGTTGAAGCGACAACGTGGCCTCAAAATGTAGCTCGTTATGCTCCTACATAATTCATTCAAATGCTAATAAATATTTGGATGCCCACTGAATAAAATTAGCCTAATTATCAAAGGGCTAACTGAAAAACGATAATAATAATAATAAACGAACAAATATAGTAACAATGTAGCAGCAGCAGCAGCAGTAGTAGTAGCAGTAATAATAATAATAATAATAATAATAATAATAATAATAATAAAGGGTAAGTTGTGTACATAAGAAAAGTGAGGTAATAATTAAAAATGAGAATATCTTCTCCCAAATTTACATCCAAAAGATGTAAAATTTAAATTTATTAATTCTAGCCTAAAATTAATAATTAATGCAATTTTCCACATAAATATATGTACATGTATATGTAATGAATGGAAATAAAACAAAATTAAATAAAATAAAGATAAGAGTGAGGATTAGGATAAATATGAGAGAATTCTATATAAAAATTAGGTGTCAACAAATAAAAGGATAGAAAGAAAGAAGAAAAAAGAATAATTAAAACTAAAAATAAACAAACTAAAAAAAAACCAAAAATCAAAAAAGAAAACCCCAAACCCTTCTCTGCCTACCCCCACGACAGAACCCCCCTCTCAGCTCTGTTTTCGCTCCCTCTATCCAGTCGTCGCCGGCCGTCCGATGCCCCGCGCTGCTGCTGCCCCGTTGTCGCCGGATTCTTCCGCCCAACGCCGTGGTCCCAGCTGTCTTCCTCTTCAGTTCTTTGGGTGTGTTCAAGTGGGTGAAAGGTGTTGTTGGGTAATTTTAAGTAATGAAAAAAAAGCCGCAAGCGTACAGCTCTCGCTGTAGTATTTGAGGGTCGTGTCCTCGGGGACGAGGATGAAATTAAGATAGCTAGAAAAAGTATTAAACTAACATGAAATTAATTAAGCCAAATGACATTTGATACTTAAAGCAATTCTAACGAATGAACTACTAATAATCAAGTTATTCAACTAAATCAAAGAGAAGCCACTTGACACGTATTAAGGGAAAAGCTAAACCTATCCTTTTTCTAATTTCATAATTGGGGTGTATTGATTAAGAAGATAACAAAGTAAGAGATGAAATGGATGCGATAAAAGAGAAGCAAGCTAAATTACCTTACTGCAGTGTATAATGAACTGACTACAACTCGAGTCTCGCCCCATTAATGGTTAATCCAGCAACACTCAGTTTCACCAAACCATACAAGACCAAACTACAACTGGGGCATAACCTGCTATAACCTAAACTAAGATATGAGAACAGCAAGCAACAGGGCAAAACTCAAAGCTGAATCAAGCAATTGACCGAAACAACTAGCAGAAAATAGAGGAAGGGGACTTCAAAATTCCAACCAAGAATAACCATACAGGAGCTTCCAAGCTCGCTCACGATGGCAGATTCACCATCACCAGTTTCGAATTAACAAACTGAGAAAGAAGACAAACAGGGCAGATTCAGGGGAGGGGGAGTTGTGGCCAAAATTCAACAAAACCAACATCCAATTTTTGCAAAATCAAACCAAAATCATGAACTACTACTAGGAAGCTTAAAACTATAGCATTATTACATAAAACTCGAAGCTACACAGATCGAAATCCAATTGAGAACAACCCTAAGTTCCTGAAAACCGAAACTGAACTTGAAATTAAACCTCAAAATTAACCTTAAAAATATGAACGAAATTACACCCAAAATTTAGCCTGAGATTGCGAGATACAAATTCGAATCAAAAACTTGAAACAAAACAAATCCTAATTGCCGAAAACCAAAATTAAAACGCAAGAAATTCAAAACAATACTAACTAAACCCAAAAATAAAACCTAGGAATCTTAATCTAAAACCCTAATTACCTAATTCTGGTGCCGCTTCCTTGAATTTATACCCGAGCCTTCCTCCATTCTCAACCATTTGATTTGTAGATGTCGTGTATAGCGGGGATGATGCTGCATTGGTGGTGCGTTGGCGTTTGCTGCGCAAAATTCGGATGGAGGTGGCATGGTTGGTGATGTGTCGAAGAGAGAGAGAGATGGAGATCGAAGAGAGAGAAAGAAGAGATGAGATGCAGGTGAAGAAGATGGTGTGAGGGGTCGGGGTTCCGGGTTTCTTTCGTGGGGTTTGGGGATCGAAAAGAAGAAAGAGAAAATGAGAGAAGATTAAGGGGGAAAATTGAGATCACGTGCTGTGCACGTGGGCTGGGTAGGAAATTTTTGGTTTTATTTCTTTTTTTTCCTCATTATTTTCATGGGCTGAAAAATGTTGGGCCTAGCAATTTGGATCAGCTTGAGTCAAATTGGCCCAGTTCTTCATATCCAACATTGCTCTTGTATTTTTTGCATTTTTCCATAATTATTTTCATTAAATTCAAAACCTACAAACCAAAATAAAATCAAATAAGAACCTAAAAATAACGATTATAACGAGTATAAAACAGGTGTAAAAGGATCTTAAAAATAACACATTTTTGGCATGAACAGGTACGAAACCCTAACCCCCATAAACTCAAATCTTGCTTGTTAATGATAAAATTTTTGTATCAAATGATGTATTTAGCCTTGGTGAGTGTTTATTTATGGTTTTCTTGAATATTGGTTGTGAAATTGAATAGATGAGGTGAGGTTGGAGATGAACATGGTATTAAGGGGCGTGATGTTTGGTTTAAATATTGGACTTAATTATGTTATTTTGATGGTGTTAAGATGATTTTAGTATATACTAGAAAGAAATCAAAGTGAAAATCATGTTGGATAGATGAGTTGGTGATTAGGGTTATGACTTGAATGATGCTTAAGCTAACCTTGTTGAATTATTAATATTTAAATGAGCTAATGGATGATTAAATAGAGATGTATGTATAAATAGGTATAATGTTAATATGGATGTTATGCTATGACCATGACTTGGGGATTTGGGTTGTAATTGGAATGAAACTACGAGCTTGATTTTAGTTGAATTCGTGGTTTGAACAGAATTATAATGAGCATTTGAATGAAAATTAATGAGAAAATAGTGTTAAAATTTTATATATTGGGTGTGTGTTGTCATGAGTTGGTGATTTAAGGTTAGACGTTTGGGTGAAACTTAAGCTTAGTTAGGTTGTTTTAATGATGTTTAAGTGGGTCTTTGGTAATAATTGAGTAAAAACAAAGAGATATATGTATGTATATGAGGCTGTTGTATAAGTGTATGGCATGAGGAATTGTCAAGTAAAGAAGGGGGGAGAAAGGAATAAGTAGCCGTGTGAAGTGGAGTTACTAACATAACGTGCCTATGTTGTTTTATTTTACTAATGATAATTGTATGATTGGGAGTTGACTTAAACCTGGAACCAAGTTCATGAAGTCGCCTTAAACCGTATCGCAATCCAAAGTTTATGGGCTAACGGCAATTTGTTAAAGAGAAAAACAATAACCATAATAATAATATTAATAATTACTATAAAAATAGCCACGATTCTAATAATAATAATAGTAAGAATGATGATAATAATGTCATTAATTTCAATAAGTGCAAAGAAATAACATGGTTGACAAGCTTTCTATAATAAATCGAATGGTACTGACGATAACGCCATTAATAACAAACTTAATACGTGTCACACATTATGTTGTTATAATGTGTATTAATCGATTGTTAGCGGTATGAAGGAGAGGAACAAAAACAAAACCAAATTAAGTTGAAAATAATTGTGATACTAATAGTAAAAAAAGAAGTCGAGTGAATTTAAATTATTCATTAACTTCAATAAAATTTCTTAATTTTGCACTAATCAAGAAAAATTATATATTTGGAGCAGAAGTGAGGCCACCTCCATCGTTTCAAGCTGCCAGCAGATGATTTTCTCTAAAACAGAGAGAGATTTTCAAAGACCAGATATGTACATTGATGTACTCTTCGAAAACTCACATGTTTCTCAAATTATGCAAAATCAATATAATATTCATATAATGAAGCAGTTTATGCAATGTTTTGTCACCTAAGCAAGTGGCCCCACCAATTATCAATCATTAGGGCTTATGCCCTTCAATTTACCCGCGTGGCTACAACTCAGGTTTTTCGATCGGTCTGGGAGGTGTGCACCTATCTTAAGATCGCCGCAGACGTTAACAGGGGTCCACTTCCAGATAATAACCGGTAAACCAACTTTACTGGCATATTCTCTCTCTCCTGTTTGCAAAACAAAATTATTTGAAATGTGGGCACCCAACTAATTAAACTCAAAGCATATTTTACTCCATAAGGATGTACGTGCTGAGTTTCGACTCATTCTTTGGATGTTTTTGTGTTTTCTATTTTAGGTAATGGATAAGTGGACGAACTTGTCCCTGGCAAGCTAAAGGATGTAAGAAGTGAAGGAAGAACTTGTTACATTTGCAATTTTGACGCCGTTAGATGTTAACAATGAATTCTCGTATAATATGAAGGCTTAATAGAGCTTAAAGATCATGTTGAGTCTACAACATTGAGTAAGCATGCTTAAGCTAGAAAGAGTTAGAAGATACTGAAGCTGGTTATATTTTGGGGTGCATAATGGTCAAATTATGGTTTGAAGTTGTCGCAAATGCCTTCAATCTGATAGGATTTGAGGATCGTGACAGCGTTCCAGTAAAATCATATAGTTGATAAATAAATACCCTTGGCCGATTTAGGGCGGCAGTAATGCCTCCAAACATCATGACTTCCACTACCATTACGATAATAAGAGGTTAAATTAAGATAATCGGGCAATTAACATTTGGGGGCGCCACACCGCACGAGCCATTGGAGGGTGAATAAGATGCAGAGGCGTGTACTTGACCAGTGTTGACGACAAAATCCCGGAGTGTATTAGAAGGTCATTTAGTCCGTTTGCCACGTCAAAGTTCACTACAGTTGGTATCAGTAGGACCCTACGAGTCTAGTGGCATAACAGGAGGTAGTGATGAGGTACAAGAGGACTATCCAGTGGTGCTAAATCAGAGTTGGTCATAGACGCTCCCTTGTCTCAGAGGGTCCCAAGCAGGGGATATACATGATGAGGAGTTGTGCAATTGTGGGGAGGGCAGTGGAGTAACCATAAAAGGAAATTGATTTTCATCGAATTTCACGTCCCGTGAGATGATACACTCATTAGTTTCAAGGTCCAAGACTTTCCAACTCTTCTTTCCTGGAGGGTATCCAAGGAACACACACCGTCAACTACGTGGGATAAACTTATCACGGGTTTTGATGTGAGCATAACATAAACATCCAAAGACCCGAATATGAGAATATGTAGGAGCCGTATTGAAAAGTAGTTCATGAGGTGTTTTGTTATGGAGAAGAGGAGATGGAGTGCGATTAATAAGATGAGTTGCAGTGAGAACACATTCACCCCAATATTCAAGAGGCAGATGGGCTTGAAAATGGAGGGCCCTAGCTACTTGAAGAAGATGTTGATGTTTCTGTTCAACACAACTATTCTGTTGAGGTGTTTGGTGGATTGTTCCATGAGCAACATAGAACTGATTCATTGGTGTGGATCTAAACTCAAGGCCATTATCACTCCGAACAATCTTAACACTTCTACCAAATTGAGTATGAGCCATGAGACAAAAATTCTGAAGCAAAGTACCAGTTTGACTCTTATCAATCATTAAATAGACCCAAACAGCACGACTGAAACCATCCACAATAGTGAAAAAATATTTAGCACCAATAAGAGTACTACACGAATAAAGTCCCCAAAAGTCACAATGTATTAAGTCAAAACAAGCTGAAGCACGACTATCACTAGAAGGAAAAACAAATCGTGCGTGTTTAGCCTTACAGCACATGTCACATAACAATTTATTTTGAGGTGATCCGACTTTGACTCCAGGGAGGTGAGTTAGCGGTGAACCAGATGGATGTCCCAACCGACGATGCCAGGTTTCATAAGAGTCGCATGCTGTAACTGTTGTACTAGAGGCCCCAGTTGTCAATTGATACACGTACACCCTTTTCTACATCTTACCCAGTCCAATCGAGCTCCTCATAGTGCGGCCTTGCAAAAGACACAATTGATGGGTAAATGTGACAAAGCAACTGCATTAGAAGCTAAACGGGCTACCGAGATTAAGTTAACCGATAAAGTGGGCACATAAAGCACATGGTAAAGAGTAATTCGAGGACCAAGAACGATAGTTCCCTCTTTGATGGCTTGAGTTTGGATCCTATTTGGAAGACTAACTGAGCAAGGAGAGATATCCTATATTTAAGAGAAGAAAGAGAGATTACCCGTTGTATGGTGGGATGCACCACTATCTATCAACCATGGGGGAAATTGAGCAGGTTGCTTGCCATTTAGGGGCTCGCTGCTAGGTGTAGGAGTATCCAACAACACTAGTAGGCGCTGGACTTGATTGGCGGAAAGGCCTGGAATGAGAGGCTGGGCAGCAGTAGCAGTTGCGGGTACCGAAGGACCCACGATAGATAGCACAGTAGCAGCGGCAGTGGCTGCTGAGACAGCCCCAATTGAGGTGGGCTCAATGGCGTGAGGTCCACGCCCACGGCCACGACCTTTCCCAGCAGGAGTGATGCCCAGGCGCTTGTAGCACCGGTCCTGGGTATGCCCGACTCGACCGTAGAAGGTGCACCATGGCTGCCCAGAACGTGTATGATTAGCAGTTGCAGTCACAGGGGAGGGAGCGCAAGCGATGTTCGGACAATCGGTCTGTGTGTAGAAACCAAGGGCTGAACTAATATCACGGTCATGACTCATGAGTGATGCCGTGGTGAGATTCCTCCTGCATAACCATGGCATACACTTGATCCAGACAGGGGAGAGGGTTCGTGTTGATGATTTGTGCACGTAAAGTCGAATACCCATTATCCAAACCCATAAGAAACTGGCAGGTGCGTAGGTTTTCGCACCAAGGGATCTGTTCCTTGCCTTTTTCACAGCCCCATGAGTCAAATGGAGATAATAATAAGTCATCCCACATGCCCAACAACTTATTATAGTAAACCACTATTGAGGCCCCGTTCGGTTCGGTGTTAGACAAATCCGACCACAGTTTATATGTCCTAGATCCATTGGGAATAGAGTAACGAGTCTTGAGAATTTCCCACATGGTCTGAGCATGTGATATGCGAGAGTTGGTGGCATGCACTGATAGGTTCAAGGGAATTCCAAATCCAAGAACAAAGCATAGAGTTAACCATTTCCTACACAGAATGGTCGGGAGATTCCTTAGCGGGGGTGGAAATACTAACATCAACAAACCCCAATTTGTTACGAGATTTTAATGCCATGATAGCTGTTTGTTCCCAAGTGGCATAAGTATCACCCTTCAAAGGTTCTTTGCTTAAGGAATTACCTGGAATTACTTGACCCGACAAGTAATACGGAGACGATGGATCGGCATGCTTGGGCTTAGACGATGAATGCTTAGTCATGATGAGAGGATGACGAAACATAGATGAATCACTTATTTTGAGTACATGCTAGGCGGGAGAAAGATGAACACCGAACCTGAGCCCCAAGAAAACAAAATAACGGGGATCGTTATTCCCGCCCTGATACCATGACACATTTTATTTTAGAAGAATCGATTTTCTGGTGTCATTCAACCAGAAAATTCTCCTATTTATAGGAGAAAACTTACAAATCTATTGGACTACAAACTAGGAAAAGATAATTACAAAATCTGATAAAGATAATTACAGGCTTTACATATAGAAAGAAGATATTTACAAAAATACTACAATATCACCTACAATATCGCTAATACACAAAACTAAAGTAAAAATGAAGCTGTCAAATAAATCTACTCTTAACGGGATACAAGTTTTGCTTTTTGACTCTGTTTCACAGTTCTCTTAGAGCACTCCCAGCCGTGTGGAACGCGTGGAACTTGTGGGCCCCGCGTGTCACACTCATTCTAGGGGCCTCTGCCAGCCATAGGGAAATGGGAGGGACACGCGGGCCTACATGCCTGCCCGTTCCTCCCCCCATTCCACCTTTTTTGTACTTTTTAATTTTTTTTATTTTTCTTTTTTTCTTAATAAAAGAATATTATTTAGATATTTGAAAAAAAAATTATGTTATAAGGTGGGTCCACATAAAATATTTTATTATATAACTTAAGTTGAAGTTCCATTGGTTGGGAAAGTGATGGAATGCAAGTTTCAGAAATGTGAAACTTTTGATGATGTGGTATGCCTAAGTTCTAATTTTTGAAACTCAGAATTGGAACTCAGGTTGGGAATGCTCTTAACATGAATGAAGATACCACTGAGTCCGAACTTCTTTTCATGAATCAAAACTGGCACAGGCTTGAAAACACACATTTAGCCGGCAAAAACCACTATAATGCAGAGGGTGAAGGATCACGAAGTTCTCTTTAACTGCTTTTGACATGTAGACTATACACTCAAGGAAATACCCCTGAACGCACAAAGTGATGGAGTATATCACGTACAATATCGTTAATACGCTCTGGCTGACCACTCAGAAAATAGGATATTACCTACTTTTCTCCAGCTAATTTCAAGACCTTATAAGCTGGCTTTTCCCTCCTTTTGTCTGCTCAATCCAATGATACAAACTAATTTTCATAAACATACGAACCCGATTTCATCCTAGCCATCGATTCTAAGAAGGCGTCAGTTTGGGAGTACTGTCAACAATTGACAAAAGGAAATTCACGCAAGAAAGAGCATTTCATGAAGGTGTACCAATGCTGATACGGGAATGACTACTCTAATTGCCAGACTTGTTCTAGATTCTCTAATGAGAGCTACCATTTGTGTTGAATACCATCTCCACGATGAGTACATCCAACAGATCTCAGAAGTCAGGACACAGCCCAGCTGGCAAGGTATTATCAACAGACAATTAGACAAATTAACCGCACAATGAGAGAAATTGAAGAATGTGATGCAAAATTACAATTCACATGGGGTAAATCATAAGAAAAGAATCTTTACAGTGGAGAAAAGATGATGAAGTATGGATTACGCTTAGGTTATGCACATCATAAATGGATCCAAATTTCTCCAGCCAAGTTACTTGATATAACCTGCAGGGCAGGGGGGAAATCGTCATTCATTAGAGAATAGGTTGAACTTCATTCTCTTTTCACGCTGACACAGCTAACAAATATTGTTCAAAAGAGAAACAGAAAGAAATATTCGTCTCAGAACCCATAAATATATATTATGCAGATTGCCGCTTCCTATCGTCCTTCTCTTTTGGAACACAATTAGTCACCTACAACCTTTTGAAATCAAAAGACTCTTCAAACCATTCAAGAACAGATTGCTAATATATAGTTTCCAATAGTTTTTGCAGAAGATAGACACTAAATCGCTCATTCCCAATGGACAGAAGGAGCAAAAAAGCCTACTTCCATGCTTGTATGCTACATTTATGCGTACAAGAAGATAAAATTCTCCAACGGAACACCCTTCAACAATGAAGAAGTACAGAGAGAGGATGACTGGTACTTAGGCAAACAGCGTAAAGACTAAGGTGCGGAAAGACACACAAAAGCCTTGCGCACTAGAAGGTCCTAGCAAGGTACAAAGTGGTTTCTTTACAACTTTGCATATTGGTGAATCTGGTGCTACTCAAAAAGAAAAAAGAAAAAAGGAAAAATGCAACCTTCCATCAAGGAGACTTAATCCTTCCCCAAATAATGAACTTTCCATGTATTGAGCCTCAACCCATGGAACCCAAGAAAACATTAAACAGAAAGTCCAACTTAAAGATGGCCGAGACTTAAAAAGGAGAAAATATTATTAATGATGTTTACATAACTAGAAGCAGCCTTGCTCACATAGAAGTATCCACTGCAAATTTTATTTAAGGCAGCACAGTAATAACACAAATTCCATACCAGCAGTCGAGCTGGTTATGTGCAGCCATAACAGAAGAAAACTGCTCTGCTACAGGATAGCTCAAGACCTCAACACAGAACTCAAGACATCCTTTCATCTTAGTGACCAGTGCCACCAAAATGAATATGGGAAAGAGCATGAGAGAACAAGTACACTCTTATGGAACCGTTAATAAATGGCATAGGTATTATATGCAGAATCATAGGATAACAGTTCGTAGAATACCAACGTGATCGCCTCACAACCCACATTTCAAATCTCCATTTCACCAATAGGAGATATAAAATTCTTAGAAGTCCCTATCAATCACAAAAGAGGTTCATGAGAAAGCTATGATAGAAAAAACATAGAACCTTCTGCGTTTGCAGCAAAACTCTCCTGACCGAGGACTGCAAGCATGACAATGCATCAGGTGACCAGCCGCAAAAGGCATAAAGATCCCAAATGTTAAGTTGCTAAGGCATGCTTCATCAAGGTTACTCTGTTAACTACACATGTTAATCTGCATTCGTTAAAAACTTCATATATCAAGAAAAGGAACATCCATACATACACATATCTAAAAGAATAGATATCATGAAGCTATGTGGAATCGTTGAATGGTCTAGTCATCAAAAGCCATCAACAACTTATGGAACCAGAACTTATTTTCTTAGGTTTAAACTTAAACTGAGTATCATCAGGCAATTACAATGACCTAATAAATTTTGAAGTTCATACATTTTAAAATATATTACAGATGCAAAGGACGAAAACTCACCCTGCCATTTAGACCAGTTGATTCATAAAGAGTACCGTGTCCTGTATAAAGCCACAACCACAACCATAAATTCAAGTCATTCTTCAGCATATACTTGCAAAATCAATTTATTAGTACAAAAGAACATCCTACTCTACAGAAGTGAAACCCTCTTTCAGTCTCATTTGATTCAATCACACAATGAATGTGTGTGTTCAACCCCAGAATACATGTTTTGATAGGACTCACTAACTCTAATCAAATCAAATACCCACCAAAGATTGCACAATGCCATCCTAACAATATGAGTAGAATACTTAATATACACTAACTATGGCTTGAATTAATGCTTTAACATGGGGTAAAAAACTAGATTTAACTAAAACTACAAACCTGGGTCTGGGTAAAAGCCCCACGATCATAAGGATACTCATTGACGACTTCAATGGTATAAATCTGAGGTAGCCCGGCATTGGATGAATTGCCCAAGCAAAGGAGGAGAGAAAAAAATCAAAGCTACCTAGACAACTGGAGCTACCCATCTGTAATGGCCTGAGAAGGAATCCGGGTCGGGTCGCTGAGTGGTCTTTGGTTGACTCAATCCACTCGCCATGCTCCAGTTGGGCAGTCAGATAAATGCAGACATCCTTGAGCTCGGCGCTATGCTCTTTACTCCTTACTACCGTCTACACATGTCTCTTATTTAACTGGTTGCTGCACCGTATAATATTCTGAGGTGCCTGTTGGAATTTGTCCCAAATTCCTTTGCCGGTTTTGGAAATAAATAAAGTTATTTCCTTTTGTGAGATTATTTCTTGGCATCCAAGATCATGTTGTGTGTTTGAGATCTTCCGTATTATGGAAATTATATTATTTCCATACTTTAGGTTGAAGATTTTTCCTTTTTTGGAAAGTTGATGGTTGGTGGCCAAGACATATGTTTGCGGCTAGGATTGAACCCTTGGTACCTGTAGGGCTTCCCTATAAATACTAGGTTGTTTAACCTTGTTTGATGCGGTGCAACTTGGGAGTGCCTGTGGGCAATTCCCTTTTCTATTCCACTTTTTGTTGGGAGTAGTATTGAGAGATTTTCGTTGTAATTGATCTCTTTCTTGGGTGTTTGAGATCTGTGTCTCTCTTGTTGTTGATCTCTGTATTGGGAATGAGATCGTTCTGTACTAACTCATATGATAGTGGATTTTGGGTCGGTGTTGCCGCCCGTGGTTTTCTCCCGTTTTGGGTTTCCACGTAAATCTTGTGTGTCGCTGTTTTGTTCCTGTTATTCTGGTTTGAATTTCTGAATATCTGTTTCATCCTATCGCTTCCGCTATTATTACCGCACTAATTTCCTAACAAGTGGTATCAGAGCTCTGATTATAGGATGTCTTCTATCATGAGGGTAGATATTCAGAAATTCGATGGGGAGATTAGTTTTAATCTCTGGAAGGTGCAGATGAGAGCAGTTCTCATTCAGCACGGTTGTGGAAGGTTCTGAAGGGACCTCATGTAAAACCCGAGAAGATAACTGACGAACAATGGGCAGCAGACCAAAAGAAGAGGCGTGGATCGTTGACGGATGAGGAATTTGGTCCAAGGTGGAGTTTGTTGGGATTTGTCCCAAATTCCTTTGCCGGTTTTGGAAATAAATAAAGTTATTTCCTTTTGTGAGATTATTTCTTGGCATCCAAGATCATGTTGTGTGTTTGAGATCTTCTGTATTATGGAAATTATATTATTTCCATACTTTGGGTTGAAGATTTTTCCTTTTTTGGAAAGTTGATGGTTGGTGGCCAAGACATATGTTTGCGGCTAGGATTGAACCCTTGGTACCTGTGGGGCTTCCCTATAAATATTAGGTTGTTTAACCTTGTTTGATGCGGTGCAACTTGGGAGTGCCTGTGGGCAATTCCCTTTTCTATTCCACTTTTTGTTGGGAGTTAGTATTGAGAGATTTTCGTTGTAATTGATCTCTTTCTTGGGTGTTTGAGATCTGCGTCTCTCTTGTTGTTGATCTCTGTATTGGGAATGAGATCGTTCTGTACTAACTCATATGATAGTGGATTTTGTGTCGGTGTTGCCGCCCGTGGTTTTCTCCCGATTTGGGTTTTCCACGTTAAATCTCTTGTCTTCTTATTTCTGTTTTCTGTTATTCACTTGATTTCTGAATTTCTAATTCATCCTATCGCTTCCGCTATACTGTTACTTTGATATTAATTTCCTAACAGTGCCGAAGAGTTTACTTGCATGTTAGTCACTCCCTCCATCTTAATGTGCCAGTTCTGATCTTGAACTTTGTCTTGGCTTTGGCATTATTCATCTCTTCTTGGCCTGCTGTAATCTATTAGGCTGTCTTGAAATAAGAGTTGAGTGGGTTAGTCTAAATGTTAGACATTTGCTTCAGACCTGCTGCAATGTGTTGATATTTTTTCATATTCTTTTCTAAGTTGTGCTCCTAGTTTCTAGGATTAATTGTGCTTCTATTTTTAGGCATTTGTTTTTCTGTTGTTATTTTCTTGAGATCATGCTTTAGTAGTGGCTGGATTTTAGCCCATGATCTTAGGTTACAATTTGTTTTTGCTATTTAAGTTGCTGTGATCTGATGATAAACATTGTATCTATCTTTCAATGCAATAAGCCATAGCCTGCAACTCATTCTCTATTGTCAGACCTTTCTCTTTTTAAAAAAAAAAAAAAAAAAAACCCAGCAAAGTGGTATCAGAGCTCTCTTCTTAAGGGGCCTGTGAAAGAAACAAAACACTGAGGGAAAATGAATTCAGAAACCAGTCTGTCATCAATAGCTCCACCTGTTTTCGATGGAGAAAACTACTAGCTTTAGGCAATGAGAATGGAGGCTTACTTGGAGGCTTTGGATCTTTGGGAAGCTGTGGAAGAGGATTACGAAATATCTCCGCTACCAGACAATCCCACCATGGCTCAGATCAAAAGCAACAAAGAGAAAAGAACCAAGAAGTCAAAGGCAAAAGCATGTTTGTTTGCTACTATTTCAACAACCATTTTCACAAGAATCATGTCCCTTAAAACAGCAAAAGTTGTTTGGGATTATCTCAAAGATGAATATGCTGGAAATGAAAGAATCAAAGGCATGCAAGTGCTCAATTTGATAAGGGAATTTAAGTTGCAGAAGATGAACGAATCTGAGACAATCAAAGAATACTCAGATAAGTTGTTGAGCATTGCCAACAGGGTGAGGCTACTAGGTACTACATTTGCAGATTCTCGAATTGTAGAGAAGATGCTCGTGACTGTGCCTGAGCGCTATGAAGCTGCAATAAGTGCCTTGGAAAACACAAAGGATTTGTCCAAGATCACTTTGGCAGAGTTGTTACATGCCCTGTAAGCTCAAGACCAACGAAGGCTTATGAGACAAAATGGTGCTGTAGAAGGAGCGTTGCCAGCAAAGCACCACGATGCAGGGAAGGGCAAGAAAAGCTTCAAGAAGAATCAGGCACCAACTAGTGAAATATATTCAAACAACCAGGCCCAAAGCAAGGGAAATGACATGAAGAAGAACTATCCACCATGTCGACACTATGGCAAAAAAGGACATCCACAATTTAAGTACTGGAAGCGACCAGATGCAAAGTGTAGCAAGTGCAATTAGCTCGAACATGAAGCTGTCATTTGTAGCAGAAAACTCCAAAAGCATGAACCAGATTCTTCAGTTCATGCTCAAGTTGCTCATGAAGATGATGAAGATTACATCTTTGTGGCAAAGTGTTTTTCAAGCAATACTTGCACATCTGAGACTTGGCTTATTGACAACGGCTGCACAAATCACATAACCTATGATAAGACTTTTTTTAAGGAGTTAAAATCTCTCGTCACTACAAAGATTAGAATTGGAAATGGGAGATACATCCTCACTAAAGGAAAAGGGACAGTGGCAATTACAATAAGTTCAGGTACAAAAACAATTTTGGATATTCTTTATGTACCTGAGATAGATCAGAACTTACTGAGTGTAGGCCAATTACTTGAAAAAGGATTCAAATTGTTCTTTGAAAACCCATATTGCCACATATATGATGTCCCTGGGAATGAGATTTTGCAGGTAAAAATGAAAAGCATAAGTTTTTCATTTGATCCAACGGAGGGTGAACATACAGCATACGCTGCAAAACATGATGTTACTGAAATTTGGCACAAGAGGCTGGGTCATTGTCATATTCAAAGAATGTTAAAATTGATAGAGAAGGATATGACGAAGGGGCTACCGAGTTTTGCTGATTATTTACCGAGTTGCAGTGCTTGTCAATTTGGTAAACAATGTAGGAAGTCGTTTCCTAAGTCAACATGGAGAGCTTCACAAAAGCTACAGCTAATACACACTGATGTTGCAGGACCTCAAAGAACTCCATCCCTGCAAGGTAGCCTTTACTATATTCTTTTCATTGATGATCTTATGCGAATGTAATGGATTTTCTTCTTGAAGTTCAAATCAGAAGTTGCTGGTGTATTCTGGAAATTCAAGAATATGGTGGAAAATCAGAGTCGATGCAAAATTCAATTTTTAAGATCTGACAATAGAAAGGAGTACACATCAACAGAATTCAATCTGTTTTGTGACAAAGCAGGCATTGAGCACCAACTTACAGCTCCTTACACTCCACAACAAAATGGAGTGAGTGAGAGGAGAAACAGATCGGTCAATGAAATGGCTAGATGCATGCTACATGAGAAGGATTTGCCCAAGAGTTTCTAGGCAGAAGCAGCAAATACTGCTGTCTTTCTCCAAAATCGACTTCCAACAAAGGCTTTGGAAGAAAAAACTCCATTTGAGGCTTGGTATGGTTATAAACCTTCATTAAGCTTTTTGAAAATATTCGGTTGCTTGTGCTTTGTCCATGTTCTGCAGGTCAAGCATGACAAACTTGACAAAAAAGCCATTTTGGGAATCTTTGTGGGCTATAGCACAGTGTCTAAAGCCTATAGAGTGTATCATCCTCAAACTGGGAAGATGATAATCACTCGAGATGTCCACTTCTGTGAGAATGAGCAGTGGGATTGGAGCAATTCTTTCCAATTCACTAAAAACCAATGGATTCTTACAGGAAGTAAACAATGTCCCTGAAGAGGAAGAACAAGAGCAGGAAGAGCAGCAACCCGAACAGTGGCTTGATGCAGTGAAAGATGATCCACCAGTTAGAGGAAGAAGGCTACTTTCAGAAATCTATGAAAGGTGCAACGTGGTAATATATGAGCCTGCTGGAACTGAAGAAGCTCTTCAAGACTTAAAGTGGAGAAATGCAATGGAAGAGGAGATGTCAATGATCAACAAAAACAAAACCTGGATACTCGTTGATAAACCACAGGACAGAAAAGTCATTGAAGTAAAATGGGTGTTTAGAACGAAACCGAATGCAGATGGCTCCATCAACAAATACAAGGCCAGACTTGTTGTGAAGGGGTATGCTCAGATTTTTGGTGTTGATTATTCTGACACTTTTGCTCCTATTGCAAGGCTAGAAACAATCAGATTATTGCTTGCTATAGCAGCACAAAAGGGCTGAAAAATTTTCCAGTTAGATGTAAAGTCTGCATTCTTGAATGGTGTCTTAGAGGAGGAAATATATGTAGAGCAACTTGATGGTTTTGTAGTGCAAGAAGAAGAGAACAAGGTCTATAAGCTAAAGAAGGCTCTTTACAGCCTTAAACAGGCACCTGGAGCCTGGTATAGCAGAATTAATGATCATTTGTTGAAGTTAGGTTTTAAAAGAAGCTTGTCTAAGACCACTCTTTATGAGAAACATAAGGGAAATGATATTCTCATAGTTTCTCTTTATGTTGATGACTTGTTGTGACAGGAAACAACACTCATTTGGTTGAGAAGTTCAAAAAAGAAATGATGTAGGAGTTCGAGATGACTGATCTTGGACTGATGACATACTTTCTTGGCATGGAGGTACAACAAAACCAGCATGGAATATTTATTTGCCAAAAGAAATATGCAAGGGAAATTCTCAAGAAGTTTCAGATGGATGAGCGCAAGGCGATGAGCACACCAATGAATCCAAAAGAAAGGTTATGTAAGCAAGATGGTACAAGTCAGGTTAATGAAGGATACTTCAGAATCTTGATTGGTTGCATGATGTACCTTACTACAACTAGGCCTGATATTCAGTTTACAGTAAGTCTTCTATCTCGTTTTATGCATTGTGCCACTGAGATGCATTTACAGGCAGCAAAAAGAGTACTCAGGTACATCAAAGGTACTACTGATTATGAAGTCAAGTTTAAGAACTGTGAAAACTTCAGGTTTTATGGTTTTTCGGACAGTGATTGGGGTGGAAATGTGGATGACATGAGGAGTACTTCAGGGTACTGTTTCAGCTTTGGTTCAGGGATATTCTCATGGTGCTCAAACAAGTAAGATTTTATGACACAATCTACTGCAGAAGCGGAGTTTGTGGCTGCAGCATCGACTGTAAATCAAGCATTATGGTTGACGAAAATATTGGTTGATCTGCATATAAAACAAGCTGAACCTACTGATGTGTTTGTGGATAATCAAGCTGCAATTTCCATTTCAAAAAACCAGTCTTTCATGGAAAAACTAAGCATTTTGACATCAAGCTGTTCTTTATGAGAGAGGTGCAGAAAAAGGGAAATGTAAGTCTCGTCTTCTGCAAGTCTGAAGATCAATTGGCTGATTTGTTCACAAAACCACTCCCAACCACCAGGTTTGAGCATCTAAGACAGAAAATTGGAATTTGTAGTTCCTAAAGCAAGGAGGAGTGTTAGACATTTGCTTCAGGACCTGCTACAATGTGCTGATATTTTTTCAGATTCTTTTCTGAGTTGTGCTCCTAGTTTCCAGGGTTAGTTGTGCTTCTATTTTTAGGCATTTGTTTTTCTGTTGTTATTTTCTTGAGATCATGTTTTAGTAGTGGCTGGATTTTAGCCCATGATCTTAGGTTACAATTTGTTTTTGCTATTTAAGTTGCTGTAATCTGATGATAAACATTGCATCTATCTTTCAATGCAATAAGCCATAGCCTGCAACTCATTCTCTATTGTCAGACCTTTCTCTTTTTTTTAAACAAAAAAACCTAACACTAAACTCTTGTAAATGTTTTCTGAAGTTGTATTATAATTGTATTATATTGTCCTTTATTACTTGTTTGAATCGAAAAATATAATATTTCAAGGTGTATTGTATAGCGCTTGAACATATGATGATGCGTCCTTTTTTCTAGTGTATAGATGGATAAAATATGAGAGTTTTGAGTCATAAAAAAAAGAACAAAAAGTTATGGGGCATAGCCCCTCTTACACACAAAAAAAAGTAGCAAAAAAGGTTTTATCTTTAGAACTACCTTACAAAATGATGTCACATTCTATTTATAATTATTTGACGATATATCTCTAATTCTCTACATTTAGGCTACTAGAATTCTTTATGTAGATTTAAAAAGTGTTTTATTTATTGTCGAATGGCCAATGCACTTATGGGAAGTGATGTTATTAATTAGGGGCGGATATACTAGGGTGAACAGGGCTTACAAATATCGTAGAATCAATCAAATGGATTTGATTTCACAATGGTTCGGATTCCTAATATTAAGGAACCAGTTCCGATTCCTAAAATGAAACTTGGGAACTGGTTATGACATTAAAAAAAAAAAAAAAAAAGGTCTAGCCCTTATGTAAGGCTTAATCTTTAATGAATTTCATATATAATAAATGTCCTAACCCATTCTTCCATTAAGTCCAAACAACAACAAAAAAGAAAACTTAAAAAAATATTTTCCTTCCCATGGAAATTTGTATTTTATACCTGCTTTCAAGTCAAAATTTATAATTTGCGACCTTAATTTATTATTTTTGCTTCTATCAGACAAATGTTGCTTGCATCATATTAACTCAGGGAATGTAATTTGCACCTTAAGTGGTAGATGTTAGTCCTAAAGTGAGGCTTTATAGTTTAAGTCTTATTGTGATATGATTTTTGTTTTTTATAACAATAAATAATACCTACGAAAATTTGAAAAAGTATATGCTTAGGCAAGTACCTGGAATTGGAATCGAAAGCAATGATTAAGATTTAGGTCTCCAAAAAACTTGAAATTGGAACCGTTGGTTCCGGTTCTGGTTCCCAAAAGTGAGGTTCTGGTTCCGGTCTCCAATTTTGAGGTCAAATACTTGAAACTGCTCACTTTTAGGATATATTATTAGAACCCAATTATAGCTGGTCCAACAATTTTTAGAATGGCACCGCTAATTCGAATGATGTCATCTCAATTGTGAGGACCAACATTCAAAGCAGCTTAGGTGATTTTTCCTTTCCTAACTAGATTTTATCCCAAAGATGTGATCTTAGAGTCAATCTGATCATTTGTCGAAATATAGTCTGGTACCCCTCTGGCCAAACTATATTAGTCTTATTTGGCAATCAGTTGTTAACTATTAACTGTTTGAATTAGTTGTTTACATTAGCTGATTGAATTAGCTAATTTTAGAAAAAATATTTGGTAAAATTAGCTGTTTTTAGGAAACATGTATGGTAAAATTCTATTAATGCCCTTTCTCTCAAATACTTTTCAATTGAATAGGTTTTTACTTATTGACTATTTTGTTTTTTAAAAAAAACTAAATTTATGTCATATTTACAAATTAACTTCATCCTTGAAACTTTATTTTTTATTAATTTTAAATAATTTGTGTTCATTATGTATTTTCTTTTGTTTTCAATGCTCACTTACTTATGTAATGCCCACATCTTATAACCTTATTTTATTTTTTTTCGAGATGTTTATTTTTTTATGAATTGAAATTGATATGAAACTATATCTATATTTTTGTTATGAATTGAAATATGTATGAATTTCAAATGATTTGATCTTCACCAACCCAAAGAAAACTAGGAATAGGGTTTATTAATGGTAATACGGAGGGCGAAGATGAAAGTGGGGAGGTTGAGTAGAAGAAATTAGATGTGAAAGTTGTCTAAGATTGAAATAAGGTAGGAAACTAAGAATATGGTTTATTAATGATATACATGTAATTTTATTAAACTTTTGGATAATATAGTAATTTTCACAAACAGTTATTCCCAAAAGGCTAATAAAAATAGTTATTTGAAAAAGAACTGTTTGAGGCAAAATAGCTTTTTTAAGTAACTGTTTACCAAATACCTTTTTAGCTGTTTGATTCAGTAAAAATAATTAAAATCTCCTAAAAAACTGGGTTTTTTTTTTCAAACAGCTTTGTTACCGAATACCCCATTATTAGCTACGGGAAAATGACTCAGCCGCTTTGCATCACTGATAGACTAGACTACAAATCTAGAGTAGCCTTTTGGAGTGAATTTGGCATGGCAGCAGTAAGAAAGAAAGATGCTGCTCACCGTCCTTTGCTGAGAAAGAGAACAAAAGAGCAAAGAAATCATTCTCTTATCAGAACTAGGCGGGCTTCCACCTACCTAGCGACACATCAACCACGCTCCTGCCCTTTCTCCGATCACACAACCACTCTTTATTACAATTGAAAAAAAAAAAAAAACCCCGAAAAAAGTTAGTTTGGTTAAGACTTGCAATCTTGAGAATGAAAGTAAAAGACGAACAGAGTAAGAGGTAAGTTTTTTAGATGTCGTATAGCTTTCAATCAATGAATTCATTCGTTGTTTTTAATATATATATTGTCACATTTTTGAAGTGGGTGAATTTTGCATTGACCACATTCTTTTGCATTTGTATCGATAATCATGTTTAATATATCAGACAATCAAAAAAAGGGGAAAACTCATTGTGAAAATAATTAAAAAAAGTAACCACAATAATTACTTTGAGAGTTTCTAGTTTATATGTAAGAACAAACTCAACCCCTTCAAGAATACTTTATTCAAGATACTATAGTAGGACACTATATTTGGAATTGTTGTTAACATAATAAATAACATCATCCTTAGTACATAACCATTGTCTGATATAACAGGGAAGGATGCACACAGGGGTTGAAAGAGGCGATGAGGCCTTAGAAATTGACCCGGTTTGGGATGCACAGCTGCTCAATGCCCTGGTGAGACTGGTCATCTCTCGCATACACCTTGATCTCATACAGCTTTGGCCACCATTTGCCCGTCACTACATCACACAACATCAAGCAATCAATTACCAACCAATTAGCATGACGTGCCCTCCATCGATCTAGTGTGTGTCAGTTAGCTCAACTGGAAAAATCTCTCAAAGTTATTATCAGATACCAAGGTTCGAATCTCACCTATATCAGCCTTAGTGCCTCTCTTTACACCAAAACCAAAAGAATTAAAGAATGCACTTCATCCCAGATAAGCCCAAAATAGGGGGGAGGGCAAAGAGTTGTGTTCAGCCTACTGGTTTGCAGTGTTTAGCAACAGAACAACTCCCTAATCCAACACTTGAAACTGGCCACTGGTTCATGCCGATTGCCTGGCCATTTTAAGGAAGCAGAGGATGATAGTTCATCGCTAATCATCATCAGGTCTGTATCACATAGTTTTCTTTGATTCTTGCCCACATCATGTTATCTTTTACCGTCTCTCTTTCTTACTGAAGCATGTCCAAAGTATTTTACAGAAGTTTTTGCAGGTCTTTTGTAACAGTTGATCAAGGTTGAGGTTGTAGGATTTTCCCAAGCCACGTTCTGATGGATGCATATTTGATGAGGGTGGTGATTGCCTATAGGTTCCCCATTGGCTGCTGGGAGTTGTCGATAAACGTCTTTGCTTTGAGAACTAATGCCATCATAATGCAAAGCAAGTGTAAATCCTTTGAAAGTTATTTCCCCTCAACACCCCCCCCCCCCAAAAAAAAAAAAAAAAAAGGGCGCTTCCTCTTGGAAGTTGTCCCTAGCTGTGGTAGATATCAGTTAAGTGAAGAGAAAAGAATATTATTTTGCTATTAGCACACAACAAAATATGTTAACCTGGAGTCTCAATAGGAAAAAGTAGAAGAAAAGTGAATTGATTCTAACACCAAACGGGCAAAAGCAAAGAACAAGAAGCAGCTTACCGAAAATCCGGTTTCCCTGAGCATCCCATGCTATGCCATTCAGAACATCAATGTCCTGTGACACGGCAGATTTTCCACATAAGAAGCACTCACCAAAAATCAAAGAGAACATGAACACAACCGCAACCGCCCCCCCCCCCCCCAAAAAAGAAAAAAAGCAATCAAACACCCACAGGGGGGAAGGGGGAAAAGGGTTCACTTGACACTATGAAGTATGAACACATACTTTTTCACCAGCTGCTATCAATCCTTCCCTGTAAAAAAGAAAAGGGAGAAAAAGTGTTACTTCATAATAGGAGAACAAGGTGGAAGGGTGATAAAGAAGAGCAAAAAGAACCTTAAACTGGAAAGAATAATCCATCCAATCAGAGTGCCATCTGCAGGAGATATTCTGGCAATGCAGTCAGTCTGCTCATGAAAACAAGCCAAATTTTAGAAGGCAATTTTCAAGCATGAGCTGAGCCAGAATATTCACCTTAGTTACAACACAGAAGAAATAAAAGTTACCTGCCAAACATTTGCCCAGACTTCACCATTCACGTACTCTAACTCATTCAGATAGATCACTTCAACACCTCCATATCTGATAGTATGCTTTTTTATCACTGCATGAACAAGTAGTGAAATAGTTCAGCTCAAGCGCATCATTATTTTTCTCTGTTTTTGTTTTATCTCTTTTCTTGAGGGTTTTGGGTGCAAAGGAGGTGGAAAGGCTGACACAATCGAGTCTTGGGCCTTAGGTCCCTGGTACCAACCCTCAACAAATTCACTGGTTGAGCTGACACCCACTTTAGGCAAAAGGATGGATATGCTTTTTGTAGTTGGGTTTGGTTTATAAGAAGAAAAACTCAAAATCCATCCAAGCCCCGAGAGTCCTCCTCAGGTAGGGCACGAGAAGGAAAGCTGAAATCAGAATAGGATAATAAACATCAGGAGAGGTACCTTTCATAGTTTGAGGATCCATTTGATATAATGTTGAGGTGCCATCACTTCCGAACAAGATTTTCCCATCAGTTGCCAGCCCCCATCCATCAGTCATTTGATGGTTAAACTTCGATAGCTGTGAAAAGTATATAGCAAGGGTTAAAGGTAGAATACACGGAATTATTTTGTTAAATTATAGCTGTTTTTGCTGTTTTTTGGTCTTTTTAACAATATGTTGGCCCTCTAGGTATGCCTAGATTAATGATGTAAATATGCGTTTCATGTGAAATGGTAAAACCTTTTTCGGTTTGGTAGAAAAACAAGTATATTAGTAAGCAAGTTGTCAAAAGTCACAACTAAGCCATCAACGGAAAGAAGACAGCATAAATTAACATTTACGCACCAATCAAGCTACCAAATGAGCAAACTCTGATCAGAATATAAGCTTTTCTATTCGGTTGCCTAATATCAAAGGATGATACCAATGTGTCTGCTCCCAAATCGTTTCTAGAAATTGAAATAGACACGAGAATCAAATCATGTCTACAGCTTGAAAGACCCCTATAAATGCAAGGATTAACTCAAGTCACAAATTCCTTCCGTGCCTGCTGTTGGCAACTAGACATTATGGCCGGTCACTGAAAAAATAAAATGATTTCTAGTCTTTAGACCATGTAAGTGGCATATATATCTGATCCAATGCTATGAATTGATTTAATCGGATTTCCTCTGGCCATCTACCACGTTCTAAGAATCCATAATTTTAGCAATCTTGTCGATTGAACAAGCGGAATGATGATCTCAAAAAACAAACAAAACACACTGCACATACAGGAATTCAACCAGTGTAACCATACAAAGAAAGCACTCCATAAAGCATCAGAAATGCCAAATATGGGCAGTAATTATTCTAAGTTCTACCTATGTTCTTTGAATACCAACTAAAGATCAGTGTATTCAACAGATATAATCATAGGGCCCAAATGAGAAGATGGGGGGGGGGGGGGGAGGCCATCACCAACTGGCAAATTAAGCACAAAAAGTTTAAGAGACTGAATAATGTGATGGCATTACTAGAAGAATGACTATAAGCACTCCTTAGAGAGGACTATTTTATTACTTCATGACAAGTGAAAAGATAAATGACTGATAATAGACCATGAACACTCAAAAGAATTTTGAATTCTAGAGAAATAACGGACGTCATACAGACCTCGCTCAGAGTATGTTTGTCATAAATGAAACCAAATGTCTCCTTCCAAGTTAGTTGATACAACCTACAGAAGAAACATTAATCATCCATTAGAAAAGATTCCCCCCCCCCCCCCCAAAAAAAAAAAAAAGCAGAGCAAGAAATAAGATTGTTCAGACGCATAATCAAATAATAGAATATCAGGATCTAAATAATGAATATGAGCTGATTGCTGCTTCCTATTATCTTCTATTTTTGGGAACAAAAATTGCAATTAATCGCACATAATCTTTTCAAATCAAATGTATGATAAGAGTTGAGAGCTTTACACCATCGATTGTCTATTCTATAGTTTTCAATATTGTTTTTAAAGCAGAAAACGTGTTAATATTGCTCATTGCTTAGCCGGCATATGCCCTATACACAAAGGAGGGGGGCTATTTCATGCTTACAAGTCACATCCTACATACATGGAGAATATGGCAGTAACATTAAGGGGGCTACTTCTTGGACAAAGCGGCCTAAAGGCTAAACAACATGCACACCCATGAAATCGCTACGCATCAAACAATCCAAGCAAAAGAACAAGCTGAATTACTCTTATCACTCTGTATATTGAAGGACTAAACATTGCAAATAATAAATAATAGCGATACAAACCTTTCATCAAGCAGAGTTAATCCTTCCCCAAATAAAGAACTGTCCAGATTGTGCTGAGCCTCAACCTATGGAACCCAGGAAAGTGTAAACAAGAGAGGTAAGAGAATGATACTCAACAGTTGGAAAGGAAAATCACAATTTTGGATGTTCAGCAGTGAATCGCAATTTTTTTACATCTAAAATCACCCTGTTCCCCATCTAGTTACCCGAAAACAGCAATCCTTGTATCTTATCAGTTACCTCCAAAAGGGAAACCAGAACCAGCATGAAAGAACCAATGCATTCATATGAAGTTGTTAATGACAGAGAACGAAAGAACCAAGTATTCTTTTACAAATAAAGCAATAACATTAAAGCCCACATCTCAGATCTCCACTTCATATTAGAAAGCAATTCCAATTCAAGAGATTGATGAGAAAGCTCTGTGTAAAGTGCCATACCTTCCCGGTTTGCAGGGCAACTCTCCTGACTGAGGACTGCAAGTATGTCATTTAAATCAGGTGACCAACAGAATGAGTCAGAAATCACCAAAAGAATAAGTTAGGTACACATGTTAATCTCCATCCAATTAATATACTTTGGATTTCAAGGACAATAATACATATAAATGAATGGTTATTCAAGAGAAAAAGAGATCCTCGAGAAGTTAAGGTGACTTAATCATCTGAAACCAGAAACAAGTTGTGGAACTCTCAGTTCTTTTCTTACGTTGAAACTCAAAATGAGTATCACCAGGCAATCACAATCACCAGAAAAATATCGAACTGCATAAATTTTTCTACATCATATATGAAAGGGGAAAAGTGGAAGACTCACCCTGCCGTAAAGACCGGTTGATTCATACAGAGTGCCATTTCCTGCATACAGCAGGCCCTAGACACAGGCACAAATTGAGGTCATTTTTCAGCAGATATACAAAGCACTTGATTTGCACAGAGAAACATCCCACTCTTCAGAGGTAAAACCCTTCACTCCCATTTGATTTAATCACATCAGACTCATCAACCACCAAAAATTGTCCACACTCAATATCCAAGATACTAAATTTCCGGAAAGCTTAAGCAGATGGCCAGAGGCCTAATGAATATTTTAAATTCACATAAAATTTAAGACAGCGAACTCGTTTCAAAATTGCTTGAAAGATAAAAGCCCGCAAAATACACAGTATCAATCCTTCTGATAATCCGCCATCTATATAAGAACTAAAAAGCTTACCTCTATGCAGGGTTGATCAGGCTGTATTCGATGATAGAGGTTAAAGTAGAAGTTAAACGTTGGTAGTGGTTAAATTATTATGTACCACTTTCTTAAGTGTTCAGTAAAGTAGCACACAAAGTAGTGAAGAAGTTTATGTAGTTTTTTTAAAAAGCTACCGAAAGCAGTTTTTGAGGACCATTAGTTAGTGGTTACATTACAAATTCCAATTTTCTCCTTTTTATTTCCTAAAAACTTTCATGCATTGTAGTGTTTTCACATAAATCTGCTACCTAAATAATTACCTTTACTGAACATATTTTTCAATCAATTAGTAGTGGGATGAGGAGAGGGAGATCAAGTACCAAACTAGGTGCAACATAGGCCTTGAATCCAACCAAATCCCAGTGGGCTTGTTAATAAACCCCAAACAAAGGGGAATCTCGTACTCTTATGATTTGATCCTCGGAGGTGAAGGATGCGACTTCTATGGTCATCAACGAAACCATTTGGCAACCTACCATTTGGAAGCACGACCGTGCCCACATCGTTCAATAGCTATGTAAAACTCATAATAAAGTCGAATGTTTTTTCCCTCAATAATGTCTTCCTAAACTAGTGAAGACGTCATTTTGTGACAACATTTTTGTAGATAGTACGAAAACATAGCAAGATGCACCGTGAAATTGCTCTAATGCTTCTTTTGGTAGAGTACTAGACTACTAGACACTCAACAGTTATTACTCTGAGGTCCAACAGTAACACTCTGTCATCATGTAACCATTCCCAGTGGCCTTAGCCAGGATTTCAAGGTATACATTTGGATTTAAAACTAAATCTTAACCTCCAATAAAATCATTCAAAAACCCACATTTGATTAATCAAACGACGAACCTGGGTAAAAGCCTCCCGATCATGAGGATACTCACTGACGACTGCAAATGTATAAATCCCAGGCAACTCACTGTTCTCCAAATTCTGAGCGAATTCGAGCCAAGAATTCCATGAATTGCCCAAGCAAACGAGGAGAGAGAAAATCAAAGCTCCCAACACAACTCGAACCGGGTCGGATCGCTGAGTCTTCTTCGGCCCATTCGCCATCTGCAATGAGAGAGTGAATACCCCGAATTTTCTTTTTTTTTTTTTTTGTGTGTGTGTGTGAGACGGGCCTTGGATTTCTTACATGTTTGAAGAAAATCAACCGAAGGGCCTTATATTGAGTAGAACTATTGCTCTGTTTTTTTGGCTTTTTTGCTACCGACGTAATCGTAATTGAATTATGAGAAGGACCATTGAAGATTAAAATCACAGAAAGCACGTTTTCCATGCTCAGAGGAACTGGAAGAAGACAGAAATTTAAGGTTCAATGAGGTTCACGAATCTACTGCTTGGTTGGATGAATATATACGTTTTCTTGCTTTTGAATTTGACACCAACCACAAAGAACGAGCCCCTTTTTTTTTTTTTTAATGACTTAATTAGGCATGAACTTTACAATAATGAAAGAAAACAATACAATTACTGCTACAATTTAAAGGCTGTAAGTCGCAAAATAAGTAAGTCCAAACAAGCTGCAAAGAAGGAGCCCCTTCTTTTGTCCTAAATGAAAAAGGAAATTGATTTTTTTTTTTTTTACCATTGACGTATGGCCTGTTTTGTTCGTTGGCCTTTTTTTAATTTATCAACTTCAATCCACTTCAATAAAAAAATATCAACTCATTTCAAAAAAAAAAAGAGAATTAATGTTAGAAGCATGTCAAAGAAGAGCGAGAGTTAATGCTAGAGAGAGAGGGAGAGATTGCTGAAGTCAATTGCTCCCGAACCCTAGAGAAGATCAAGTTCTTCGGCAAGTTTTGGAGTTTCATTATCTTGATGAACCTTAGAAGCGATGCCAGAGGAATGAAGAAGAAAGGAGTGTGAAGTAACAATGTTGGAGCATAATTGAGGTGTATTTAGTGGGATAGTAAACGATGAATACGGCGATGGATGCAGAATCAAGCACTGCAGTTGAGGTCGTTTCAGGGTAAATTGTTGAAATCGGAGACATTGATGATTTTTTTTTTTTTTTTTAACAAGGGTTAGCAAGCCCAGCCCACTGGCCCCTATCTCAGGGATACCCAGTGAATCTGAACGGGACAGAGAAAGGGGAATGTCAAAGCCCAGATCAAAGCTCAGGTCCACAAACCTCCCACACACAATTGCATAAAAGTAAAATTGTACCCCCAAATTTGAACCTGGATTGGGGGAGGACTTGTGGAGTGTTAGCCACCGGCCAACTTCTCTTCGACCTGAGACATTGATGATAAGAGGAAACTTTGGCAGTTGAAATAATAAATCTAGCATTTTCTTTTCCTTAGGCTCTATTTGATCTTTAGAAAATTTGGTGGAAAGAAAAGTTGAAGGAAAAAAAAAATCAAGAAAAAAAAGTAGGAAGAAAATTAAATGAGGTCTTTTCTCTTGTTTGGATTGAGGAAAAAATATAAGAATTTAGATAAGAAATTCAAATATTGATGAACTACTTGAATTATGTTGATGTCATCTAAATAATGTGAGGTTAAAGGAGATTGAGACTTTTCCTTGAACTTTCCTCATAATTTTAAGAGAAAAATTTTGTCACTTATTTCTAACAATTTTTCCACCTAACTTTCCTCCATATTTTTTTTCTTTGTATTTTTTCTAAACCAAACACAAGGAAAAAAAAAAAAAAAAAGTAACTTTTCCAATTTTTTTCCTTCCGTTAAATTTTTCAAGGTTCAAATGGAGCCTTAAAGAATTCGACAAATTGTGATTTTAATGTTTGAGTTTGGCGACGGATTGGGTATTCAAACATTAGGAATGGATTGGAAGTTTTCCATATTATATTTAGTTGAAGCAACTGTTAGATACCAAGTCCTTTTCATTAAAAAAAAAAAAAAAAAATTAAGCTACTAAGAATACAAGGAATTATTGTGAGCATTTGCATGACAAAAGACCTCACGTGTATCAAACGACAAATGTTGTCGAGAGCCTAATTTCCCCATTTATCCCTGAAATGAATAATACTTGCAGATACTAGAAGCACAAGTAAGGGATTATCATGAGCATTTGCACGCTAAAAGACGTCACTTTCATTAATAGAAGACGTTCTCAAGAGCCTAGTTTCCGTGTTTATCCCTCAAATAATTGTGAAGCAATTTTTACATAATATGAAGTAACGAGTTAATTATTGTGAGCATTTGCATGTTAACAAACCCCCCTTTCATTCAATAGTAGATATTGTCAAGAGCCTAGTTTCTCCATTTGTGGCTAAATGATTGAGGAAGTAACTCTAGGCTGCTAAGAATACAAAAGGTCACTGTTAGCATTTGCATTTGTGGCTAAATAATTGAGGAAGTAACTTTAAGCTACCAAGAACACAAATGGTTATTGTTAGCATTTGCATGCTGAAAGACCTCACCTGCATTGAATAGCAGGTGTTGTCACGAGCTTACTTCCCCATTTATGGATGAACATTTGGTGATAATCATGGTTATGCATTTGTCATGGGAAAGATTAAACCATCTAATTGAGGTGTTGTTAAGTAGTAATTTGCCCTAAGTTACATTAGGTAGATAGGTAGGAGTTTTCCTACTTTAATTGTAGGTTTAATATTTCTCATTAAATTTACAGAAGCAATAGAAGGACCTCAAACAAATTTCAATGGCATTTTCGTTTTTCATGATGCGTGGTCGGTAATGTTGAACTTCGTGAAACAATAAAAATAAAAACTTTAATTTGTTAAGTATTTGTCTACCAAGACACCTAATTTTTATTAAGGGACGTTTGATTACGACGTAGCAAAATTGTCATTTTGATTGTGGCTGACTGAAATATGATTTGAATGGAAGTCGTTGTCTAGTATTAACCGGTAGCAATATAAGCAGATGAGCTTGCTAAGCATTGTCTTCAAAGTTTATGATTCCCTAAATATGAGGAACAATGTTCAAAAAGAGTTGCTTCAAATTAGGATATGCTAGGGGTGAGTAAAAAAATCGGGTACCTGGTTCGGACTCGAAACCAGTTTGGACCCTGCGGGTACAGACCCAGACATGGTTAGACCGGTTCCAGGACCAATTCTAAAATTTAGGACCCGGTTATAACCTGGTCTCATACAGAGCCCTGAAATTTTGGACCCAGACTTGATAACCGGTCAAAATTTAAAGAATTTTGATGAAAAATATAAAAAGTAAACCTTTCTTCCTCAAGTAATGTATCTTTTGTACCGAGTCCCAACTCTTAATTACCTCAATTTAACCCTTTATCTTTTTTACTTTCAATTTATCATTGTCTTACTTTTTATGTATCTCGACCACCATGGATTTCTTTCTTCCAGCTTTGGTTCTTCTCCTCATGAGCCATGTCGATTACTATGTATTGTTTTTATATTATTTTGACAGTTTTCCTCTTTTTCTCTTTCTATTATTTCAAGTGAATTAAAATAATTTTTAGGTTTCTTGCTCGTTTTGTAATCTTGTTTGTGGGTTCCTAATTAACATTGTCTCCAATTTTCTGAGTTTATTTTAAAGTACGTGAATATTCTTTACTACTTATTTCGCATGTGACTTAGTCTTATAATTCAGTTTATAGGAATTTCGCTTTAGATATGAGTTCTCAACTTTCTTCAATCCCTCAATCTCCCTATTTTCTTAGGGAAAATGAGAAAAAATAAAAAATATTACTTAGGACCCGGATACCTCAAATTGGACCCAGTCTGGGACCGGGTCCAAATTCCAGGACCTTGTTCCAACTGGATCTGGGAACGGTTCCAAATTTTAGGACCCGGTTCCAGCGCCTAAAAATTCAATCAGGTATCCGGTCCTACTCACCCCTAGGATATAAAATCTATGTTCTGAGGTGTCACACTATATATGTTGATTAAACCTGTTTGTTTAAAAATACTGTGGTGGATTTGAAATTGATATATTTCCCTAGAGATAAGTGACAAGCATATTTTCCAAATATAGGAACTTGGCCAATTCAGCATATAAACAACAACAACAACTCCCAGTATAGGTGCGCTTTCGCGGCGTCTGGGGAGATCCAGATGTAGGCAATCTTATCTCTACCGGCAATTCTGCCCGTAGAGAGGCCGATTCCAAGAGACCCACAAAAATTAGATTTTGTGAAAATATTTTATAAAAGAAGGATTTTGTGAAATCATTTTATGGAGAAAAACTAAGGATAAGTCGTAGGGAATGAATTAAGAAATACGAAAAAATCAGGTGGCAATAACTATGTAACCATAAGTGCAATAAGGCAGAGGGAGATACTGTACTTTAACAACTAGAAATAGGCAAATAATATCTCTTCCCAGACGCATGAACTACCTGCATGCAAACATAACATATGAAAAAACCACAACCAAACTCACGCTACTGCAACCGAGTGATCAACTATGAGACTAACTCTCTACGATCTAAGATCTTAATCCTATCCCGCCATAGTCTCCTATCCTGAGCCATGTCCTCCGTTAACCCTACAATTTTCAAATCCTCTCTAATTATCTTGTCCAAACTCTTCTTTGGTCGTCTCTTCCGTCTTTTACCTCTTAGGATGTTAATTCTCTCACATCTCCTCACTAGAGCGTCCGCACTCCTTCTTTTCACATGATCAAACAATCTGAGTCTTATTTCTCTCAACTTATCCTCGATGGAGGCCACTTTAACTAAGTCTATGATCACTCCATTACTAATTCTATCCATTTTCGAATAACGACACATCCATCTAATTATCCTCATCTCTGCTACCATTAGCCTTTGAACCTGAATCTTCTTTATAAGCCAACACTCTGATCCATATAACACAGCAGGTCTAACTACCATACGATAAACTTTGTCTTTTGGTCCTACAGGTATTCTCTTATCATACAGCGCACCTAAAGCATACTTCCATTTTTGCCAGCCCACTTTTATGTGATGGCTAATGTCTTCGTCAATGTCGCCTTCATGATGCATGATCGAGCCTAGATATTTAAACTTCTCGATCTTTGGTATCTGCATCCCCTCAATGGTGACTTCTCCCCTCGCATTTTTCCTTCCACTAAAATAGCAATGAAGCTATTCAACCTTCGATCTACTAATTCTAAAGCCTCTAGACTCTAATGTATGTCTCCATCGCTCCAATTTTCCATTAACTCCCCCCTAGTCTCATTAATAAGAACAATGTCAACTGCGAATAACATACACCAGGGTAACTCATCTTGAATCCCTTTTGTAAGTTCATCCATGGTTAGGGTGAAAAGAAAATGGCTTAAAGCAGAACCCTGATGCAGGCCCAATTCAGCATATAAATTGCCCACAAAATCAAAGCTACGGTGGTAGTGTGTGTGCGTGTGTAAATGGATATGGTCTACCTATAAAGCAACATACAAAACGTGTTAGACATCTTATCTGTACTCATTATTGTGTGTTCATTTTTTGGCAAGTGTATGAATCTGGAGTCTATGTCATGAAGTTCATCGACTGCTTCGACTTAAGCCACATCTATCTTTCAATTAAGTGGACACATGTTATCGGTATGACAAATGCTTGCTGAATTCATGGTTGTATACTCCATTTCACACCATCGCTAGCATTTCATTTGAACAACTATTCATTAACTTTTATGATAGAATTGCAAGCAAACTAGGGTCGTTTTCCCTTACCATGCAGTAGATAATATTTTTGCACATGTACTAATGTTCCATCTGTATAGTTATTTTGTATGTTGATGTCCTATAAAGTTTGTTATGGATGATGTTTAATTGGAGGACTTTGCTCTTTTCTAGGTTAAAATTTATATATGCGTTTCAGTAACATTGACCTCCTACCATTTGTTTGTAGGTGACATTGGACAAGGCACTACTCACATTTGAGATATTGAAACACCAAGATGCAAATCACTAGCTTCCTACTTAAAATACGAAATTATATGCAACTAAATTATGTCATACAATTACACGTAAAAAAAAAAATTCATAGTGATACAACATATGAATTATGTATGTAAGACAATCATATTACAGATACTTTGACCTGTATACCATTTCACTATACCGTCAGTTGGTCATTTTAGAACTATACCGTATACGGTGAAGTTGGTTTTGTTGTTCTACTTGAGCTAAGTCAAGTTTAGCGGAATCAATATATTCTCATAATTGTCAATTGTGTTTTTCTCCACCCGCCACATGTACCTCATGATAGCCAACTCGATTCAAAACATCTATTTTAAGGGAAAAGAATTCGGAAAGGAACAAAAAACGAGCGACCACGACCGGCTTCAGACGACCTAAAGCCTGTCTCGCTTGTATCCTCTAAGCCATATGCAATTGGATCATAGTAAGGCCCTGTTCTATTTCGTATTTTTCAGAATTTAGTTAGAAGCTTACATTTTCTTACAGTTTCTTACACCTCTTTATAGCTCCTTACATTCTTAACATAATCTTTACATTTTCTTACTTCTTCTTACAGCTCCTTACATCTTCTTACATCTCCTTACATCTTCTTACATTTCATATAGATTTTCTATAACATTCATTTATTTTAATTACAGAAATATGTATATTTTTTTAATTATGCTACCAAGATACAAACTTTGTAGATATCTTATGAACACAACATTTACATAAATATAAAAACATAATATGACAAATAAATGATATTTGAGTTTCGACATGAACAATATATGTTATTATAGATGAGATAAGTGACCATACCTTTAAAATTATAATACAAAGCTTTTGTTCATGCTTAAGTCTGAAGCATGTATAAAAATTGTCAAACTATGTGCGACAAAAGCATTACAGATGTTTCATCCCTAAGTTTATCCATGGCAATTTTGTTACTATCATTATACAATTGAACATTTTTAATTTTTAGCTGTTTAATATAACAATACAATTTTCGTATTTTAAACATTGCTGAATAATATTTTAAGGGTTTATTTATAAAATTTCTTGGGAACAATATTGACCATACATTTACATTTAAAATTGCTTACTTAAAATAGGATTTTATTTTAAGAGATGTATTCAATTTTGTCAAAAAAATTTATTTTTTTGGTTATACTTTGCTTATTGGATCAAACTAATGTAAACATAAAAAAATCACCTCAAGTGGACAAAAATTTATTGAAAAAATTTATGGGATTTGATATATTTTATTGTTGTATAATTAACTTAGTTAATGGTTTATTTTCAATCAGTTTATTATTTTAATATTATTGTTTCTCATCCAAAACGGTCATTGTAAAACAAATATATTTCATTTCAATTATATTAGGAAATATTTTGTTTACTAATGGAATCAAATTTTAGTCGTAAATATGACTAATATATCATAATTATATTGTCACAAATTATACTGTACAACTCTTCAATAATTCAACAACTCCTTACATCTATCCTGACAGCTCCTTACATCTTCTTATAGCTCCTTACATCTTCTTATATCTTCTTACATCTGCTTACATCTCTTTACATGTTCTTACAACTTCTTACAGTTCCTTATAGCTCCTTATATTTTCTCACAGCTTACAGCTGTATCTTATTGCAAAAAATAACAGGCCCTAAGTCCTATGTTCTAGACGTAGACCCTGTTTGACAAACAGTTATTAATTATTAGTTATTTGTTGTTTGTATTAGCTATTAGCTGTTAACTATTTGAATTAGCTATTTATAGTAGCTGTTTGTAGAAAAATATTTTAATAAGATTAGTTATTTCTGACAAAGTTACGAGGCAAAAAGCTATTTCTAAAAAAAGTTGTTCTAAAAAGCTAATAGAATTAGCTTCTAGGACCAAAAAGTTATTCTAAAAAGTCATTTTTACTAAACGTTCAAATTAATTTTTTGATTAGGTCAAACAGCTAATTTTGGTCAAAAAATTATTTGCCAAATACCTCATGGTATTCTTCTAGTCTAACCTTGTGTATGTGGTTCTCTATTGATAGGAATACACCATCATCTCCAAAACTCATGAATTTATAGATAAATGATATGGTAAGGGATATAGGTTTACAAATTTATTTTTTTTTGGTGGTCTTGGATCCTCTATTTCACTGCAGTCGAGTTACGGTTGGTCCAATAAGGGGTAGCACTCTTCTATAATAGACTTTCTTCATACACAAGACTCAAATCCGAGACCTTGTTTAAGAAAAACAAGTGTCAAATCATTCGAACCAATTAACCTGTATTAGTATATACTATATAGGTTTACAATGAATTATACAGAATCGACAAAAAACATTCTATTAAATGAAGTATTAGGTTATAGATCTTGATAAACATGAGTTCCTCATCATTTTTATTAATTTTACATTTCTAGCATAAATAGTCACAAACTTTTAAAATGGAAAACTAGTCACGTCATTTCTCTTAAATCATTTTTTTAAGGGTGGGCAATGTACCGGATACCTATTGAATTAAGCGGTCGGTCCATTTAAAATAAGGCTAATAAAGGGTCGGGTGAATAATGAACTAGGCCAATAATGGGCCAGCCCATTAAGGGATATTAATGGGCCGGACTGGACTAACCCATTAACGGCTCGTTTAGTGACCCATTATTTTTTTCAGCCTAATTGACACATTAGTTTATATGTTCCAATTAGTTAAGTTCATTACCAACACTTTGTATGTACTAATAATTATTATACACAGCTGTTTTGTACAAGTTTATTCCATTTTTAAACGGACCCAAAGCGGGCCATCCATGGGCCGACCTGATCCGACCCTTTTATTAGCTTGGTTGTGTATTTCCAAACTTTAAATTTGGACTGTTTTAATTTGGTTGAAAAATTACAAAGACATTAGTTGAAAAATTAACCCGCAAAAGGCACTTATTAGGTGGTAATGGGCGGGTCGGGTTCATTTGGCCCATAACCCAGACCTACCCATTAAAAAATATACTGAACCCAGTCCGGCCCGTTTAGCTAATGAGTTGGCCCAATTCGACCCGGTCCAATCCATCGCCTGCTCCTATTTTTAAGTACACTATCCAGTCTATGCTTTTATCTTCCCAATTGATAGTCACTCTTCTAAAAATCAACCACAACCCGTCTCTCTGTGTGTGTTTCACCGAACATTTATTACGACACTCCAAATTGCTATTGTCATATTATTCAACAATTGACTGTTTGGATTGGAGGTTGCTCAAGCCTGGCAGAGAACTTTGACAGATTCTACTGAATTGACCAGCGGATCCCCCTTCCGCCAAATGTTGTTTATTTCATCATATCACTTGAAATTATTTTAATCTTATTAATACCTTACCATGTATGTGATAGTGTAATCTTAATCGTGTGTGATGGATAGTTAAAATTCATGAGAACGTCACTAAGTAAAATTTGTGACAACATTGTGCAACACTCGGGGGTTAAAACTAGTTACAATTAAGAAAGGCCTATGACTAGCAACCTCAGCCAACTTCAACCCACTTTACCAACTTCAATAAAAAAAATACTCACTTCAATCAACTTCAACCCATTTCTCACAATTTTAACCAACTTCTCACAATTTTAACCAACTTCTACCCATCATACCCCCAAAAAAAAACAACCCATTTCAACCCACTTCAATTAAAAAATATGCACTTCAACCTATTTCAACCCACTTCTACAAATCTCAACCAATTTCATCCATCTACCAATCATATCTCCAACAAAAAGAACAGACCCTAAGTTTACGAACGCCAGCTTCTCCCAAGCTCTTTTGATAGCTAGAGGCATGCTTTTGCTTGTTTAAGTTCTAGGGAAGAGAAACCCGCCCCCTGTTTCACCCTTGCACCAACCAAATCTCCAACATGCTCCCTAACAGCGAATCCCCAGCCATAATCCCAAGCACCTTATAAGTAGGCAGCATCACAATATACTCGCCAGATGCCTAGGCTGGGCGGCTTGCAAAGAGAACTGTGCGAGGAGAATGCAAGATAGTTGAGGTCTTGAGCTCTTTGAAATCATGGACAAATGATCCAGCAAACAAGATAGAAGAGCTTCGAAAGAAGATCAGTATCACCAGCAAGGAACAGCTGTCGGACACGCTGTTCATGCTAAATACCTTGGTTCAACGTGACGTCCGAGGGCTTTGGCAAGATAATCTTGGCTCAAGTTGAATGTAGAATTCTAGTTAAAATTAAGATTCTACTCATCATGACCTACATTGCAAGCGGTGCTAATGATAGTGTTTCAGTTAAAATTAAGACTGTACCCACAAACTGCTAATGATAGTCGTAGTCAAAATTAAGATTATACTTGTAATTACTCACAAACTACTAATGACATTAGTGGTTAAACTAAGATTATACTCACAGGTCTCGATCAAAACGCAAGCAGTAGTAATGATAATACTTTAGATAATTACGCCTCTTTAAAAACATCGATGATGCGTAAAAGATCTAACAAAAATAAACAAACACCTTTGAAGTTGTATGCTCTGATCCAAGTTTAAATTTAAATCCAAACCCTAATCAATGACAATTACCTGTTAGTGTAGTTGTTACACGAACAGGCACTTGGGGCGATTTCATGAACAAAACCCTTGATTCGCATTTTTGTTTATATTTACGTCTTCATAAAGTTGAGATATCACGAGGCCCTTCAAAGCAAATAAGCAATGGTAATAAGATTTGCTCCTTCCAACATGAAGTTCCATTTGTGGCGTCTGGGTGATGGAAGACTTCCCTTACCTTCTTAATTAACTACTTCAGTCCCGTTTTTGGATCCTCACTGTGTCATCTGCCTTTATCATACTGAAGATCACACCCACTTATTTAGGGACTGTCCATTAGCGGGCAGCGGCTGCTATGCGGGCCCAGTCCCCCCCCCCCCCCCCCCCCGGCTACTGCAGTTTATGAAGTATTCTTCTTAGCCCCCTGGTTTGAGTGGCTGAATTTCAACTTGACTTCGGATTTCTAGAGGATGTGACCACCCATCTTTGCTGTTATTTGCTGGTACCTCTGGTGTTATTACAGGAACGCGTGCGTGCTCCGACAGGTTGGTACTCATGCGTGAATTATCTAGAAAAGGATTGAAACTGACATTGCTTTTGTTGCAGCCTACAGGACAATCTATTCAAAAATGAAAATGTTTTGTCTCATGGAAGACGCCCATGGCAACTGCCTATAAGCTGAACATTGATGTCCATAAAGCGTCCAATAATTTGTCCTTTGTTGGGGTGGGGGCAGTCATAAGGGAAGCTGATTTCAAATGGTTTCTAGGGGTAGCTCATCGTGTGCAAACGCAATACATATTCTCAGCGTTATTCCAGACCCTAAAGGAAGCATTAACAAAGGCATGGACTTACAGAGTTGATAATATGGAAATTGATCTTGAAAGAACATTGGTACAGCACATCAAAATGGGTCCGTTGAGCCCCCTCACGCCCCCCCCCCCCCCCAACCACCTCGGCTTCGTGAAGTGATTGTAGAAATTCGAACTATGTTTGAATGGAACTGGACTATTAACCTGAATTATGCCAAACAAGCAACTAACCTTGTAGCTGTAGTGCTGGCTGAACTTCAGATGGATCACCCTCTAGATGAACTCCAAACTGCCTTGGATCTTGACGAAGAAGCCTATAATCTGAAGAAGAAATTGCATCTAGAAGTCGCATAGAGAGACTTGCTTGTCCATAGCAGCCATCAACTCAAATGGCTCAATATGGTTAGTTTGGACACAATTTACCCATTAGGCCATTGTTGCTTTGATGTTGTTTGATTGAGCCCACTTATTTTCGTCATGGGCACCAATCTAATCTAATCTATGCCTTACAGATTTGCACTTCCACACAACGGTATGCTAGACCCTATTACGTTGATATAATTATATTTTCGTTTGGTTTTGCCCCCAAAAAAAAAAAGGTAATAAGATTTGTGAAGGAGCATCAGCTCAAGTTCTTCAAGTTGGAAAAGAGTAACAGACAAACTGATTTGAATTGAAGGAATCGCTGAGAAAACAGAAATGCGTGAAACATATAGCAACAATAAAAGAGCGTTCACCAGGAACTGAAACGCATAATGCTAATTGTCCATATAACCGCTAGATTGTTGAGTTACACTAGCAACCAGAAGACCAGCATTACAAAACCAAAATCATGACCTCAAAAATGCTTACTCTTAGCCTAAGATGTGAAATCACAATCCAACTTTGATGTCAAAACATATGCCAAACACACCCTAAGCAAAACCTCCCGAAGCACCGGGTGCACCACCAAATCCACCTGGACCACCTGCACCACGGCCAAAGCCGGGCCTTCTACCACCACCCTGCAAATTCAGAAACATGCAATTACATAAAAAATCAAAGCAGTGAAGGTAAAGTGATTCATTCATCCTAGGCCTGGCCTAAGAAGGGCACCAGCCTGTATTCCAACTATTGAGTCAAAACATGAAGAAAAATTAGAAGCTGGCCAGTATGAATGCCTAGGCAACTACATGATTCATATATCCCAGAAATAAGGAATGAATTGATCCAGCAATCAAATGCAAAAACTGGACCAAGGTCCACAAAACTGTCCCTGTTTTCCCTTTATAAGTTCCTCCATTTTCCATTCATTTAACAATGCTCCACAATTAATCTTACATTTCCATCGAACTGCCAGTAGTAATTAACTTAACAGAATGCCATGAACATTACGCAGAATGTAGTATGACATCAACAAACTTACACTGAAGGATGGCTGGTAATCTGCAGGAGCTCCGCCTTTCTCACCACCAAATTCACCGGGTGGTCCACGAGGACCAGCACGGTAACCCTCACGGTCACCAAATCTTGGTCGGTCACCTTCAAATCTGGGTGGGCCGCTGAAAAAAAAAAAATCAAAATATAAAGAGGATAAATTAATCACAGTATAAAAACAACTTAGCTTTTGACAATCCTTTGATTTGAAAAGCATAATACAACTCAGCTAAAAACAAACAAGCATATCACAATTACCGTGGACGATCACCAGGACCACCCAAGGGACGACCAGCAGGCTTCATCTGCTTCTTCAAGGTGGCAGGGACAATCTCAGATGGGAGATTGAGGTAAGTCCTCAAGAACTCAATACCATCATTCGTCAGGTACCAGTAGTAGTGCATCCACGCAAAAGTCTCGCGTACATACTCCTTTGATTTGAAGCTCTGCATAAGCTTGATCACTTGCAGATTCGGAACATCAATATCTGGGTGTTTAGCAAGGTTGAAGTCCTTCTTTGCATAGCAAACGCCCTCTACAAATCACATATCTAAGTTAGCAACAACCCATGTTTAAAGAGTTCATTGGGTAGTCAGGCTTGGTTTTCTAACATTAGCAAAATAGAGGGGCTTAGCATGCACAAAACCTAATGATGAACTCCACCTTTTACCATGTCATTATGGGATCGGATCTCACCTGGGCTTATAGATAAGAACTCAAAACAAATAATCCAACATGCAAACTTTGGGTCAAAAACTGGGAATTCAACGAAATGTCATTCAATTTGAACAAATTCGTCACAAAAATAAAAACAGGATCTAATGTTCGTTTTTCAAAGACTACAACACACTACAGAGAACAGCAAGGTACATTAAACCTGTTAGATTTGACACAGTTTCGCATCCTAATTTACAGCAACAATACGTCATGCAGAAAAGGGGTTATCATTGGGAATTCTCTCAAAATATGCGACTACGAAATTTCAGGAAGCAACTACAAATAATCAATCAATCAAATGAAAGCTAAAACAACCCAATCCAACATGAAATAAATTCGAGCAAATCAAACAAGCGACTAGACACTTCAAACTGATACCCATTAATCATTCCACAAACCTTCAAAGAAGTGAATCTAAGTAGAGAGAAAGAGGGTTACCTTGGAAGAGGTACTTGCAAATCTCCTTGCGGTTCTTCTCCGGGATAATCTGACAAGACAATCAAGAAAAACATCGACACTTCGCTCAATCCAATTGCTTGGAAGAGAGAGAGAAGAAGGGAGGCGAGGAAAAGAGAGACTCACCATGGCTGCTGCTCTTGAGAAGCGGCGACGACGGGGCGTCAAAGATTCAGAGAGGCAGCTTACAGAGAGAGAGTATAGAGAGTAGACAAGCCTCCGAAACCCTAATTTGGTGGTTTTATTCTGCTACATGGCTGGTCTATCTTATTGGGCTCGGACTCCCACTAGCTGAGCCCTACATTTTTAGTTACCGTCCATTAGCCAAAGTTCCTATGACCCTCTATATTTCTACCTCATGCGCAATGGCCAGCTCGCGAGCCGATTTTTGGGCCTTATAAGTGAGCGAGTCACTTGCTACCTCACAAAGGGAAGGCTTGTGTATCACGGCTCACGAGCTCGCTTGCCTCTGTGAGCTGCTCGCCCATGCCACATCATAATTTTCTCATTTCTTTTTTTCTTTAACTAGTCTGGGCCCGTGTAAAAGCACGGAGCATGTTTATATATATACACATACACACACACACATATATATATATATATATATATATATATATATATATATATATATATATACATGTGTGGGTGTCTCTGTGTGTGTATATGTGTGTGTGTGTGTATAAGTGTATGTGTGTGTATATACAGATATATCTATTACCTGCGCATTGCCCCGAATTTCATTTTTCAATATATATATATATATATATATATATATATATATATATATGAATTCAATCACTTTTCTTAAGGTGTCGTTGAGAGCCCAAGATCTATTAAAAAAAGGACCAAAGAAAATTTCACGTCCAACACTGGTTATGAAAAACAACGCAAGTTAAATAAATATTTGTGGGGTGAGGCAGGTTTGTGAGACAAAATTCAAAAGAGTTTTATCATTGGAAGCGCCAACCATTTGATTTTTATGGTTGTCTGTGGCGTTGTACAATGAAGGATCAAATCTATGTGTTCTTTGTCAGGACTAACACCAACACCAACCTACCAAAAAGTGAGTGTTACAACTAACATAAGAAAGTGGTCAGTGGCTCAAGGGTTCTCCCTAGGTTAAGTAACCATTCACATGATAAATCTTGCAAACTGATATGAAAACCAAAAGTAAAGCTACAAAATCATTTTATTTTAAAAACAAATCAAACTTACCAAATCAACTAATCAAGATTGCTCCTTTCATATAGAGATTTCACCTCCAACTCTTCAATTATGCTCATGACTTTCCTGCAATATATGGAATAAAGACATATCAAAACCCAAAAAAAAGAAACCCAGACTACCTAAATCATAGCAAACGATAAAAACAAATTCTAAGAACAAATGAACTGAAAAAATAATAGCGGAAGATAGTTGATAGTGTGAACATAGCAATAATGAGAACTGGGTTAAACATCCATGCACTTTTCAATTTTTTTTATTTTCTAGGCATTTAAATGTATCAAACACAATTAGAATGAATGTAAAGGAAAACAATGCGATAGTAGAGTGAATGAGTTTAGAGTGAAAAAGCATACATGGCAAGGATAAGAAAATAAAAATTTATCAGGTATATAATTAAATAAGTAGACAATGCAACTTGCAGAATAAAAAATTATATATTAAATTACACGAATAATAATTAGGTAGTTCTATAAGATAAGAAAAATAAAATCAATAAAGTTATATAAATGCAAATCATATTTGATGGAAAGGGAGGATATCTACATGCACAAACATTAACTTTCTCTCGGTTCTTAATTAAACAATCTTACGTACTTTCACCTATTCAACAGCGTTTTTTAATTCAACTACCCAATTTCCACCTCTTTAAGGTAAATAACCTTAGTGCCATGTTCTTCTATAATTAAAAGCACTCATTTTTTAACTAAAATAAAAATAAGAAATAAAAAAGAAAAAAATTAATAAACAAAACCCAATACAACTGTCTCGATTTCCCTCATCATCAGATGTAAATGTGAATGCTCAGTAACTCTCTCTGTCTTCTTCTTGAGAAATCCATCATCAGATTCCCCTCAAATCTTCTATGACTCTCTCTCTTCTTCTCGAGAAATCCAATTTCTAAAATCTCCGCTGCCTGTCCTCTCTCCCTCTCTTCCCTGCCATCGCCCCTCCTATACTTCTCACCTTCTTCTTCTCGGGCCTTAACGCGTCTTCGTTCTTCCTCCATCTGCTGATCGTCATCCCGTGTGTGTGACGTGACTCAAGTGGGTTTATGGAAATTGGGGTTTTGGAATCGACTTAAATTAAGATGTCGATATCTTCCTCGCTCTTCATTCATTTACTCAGCTGAAATCGGGATCTGTCATTTGAAGTGGCAACAAAGAGGAGCATGCAAATGGGTTGCAGATAACACCCATTCACACTCTTCTTCTCCATCCTACCATTGATGGCAAGCATGCAGATACCGATGGCGAGAATTGGCTGGCAGAAAACAATGGCAACTTAAAGTTGGTCAATTCTATAATTTAGAACTGAATTGTTTTTTCTCTTTCGGGGAAATTTTGAAATTATAAGTGTCAATTGGGAAATAAGCTTGGATGATTCTGCAATATGTGAGGAGTATTGCAGATGAAGGCAGAGAAATTGGGAGATCTATTTTCTATTTGTACTTGTATCCAAGAAACGGATGGAAGTAGTTTTTTAGGTGTGGATAGACGTGGGACATCCGGGACTTTTGTTAACTGCTTTACGATAATGGCTGGTTAAATCAGTGTAATTGCTTGTTTTGAATGAGATTATAAGTCTTATAACTGCCTACTCTCTAAATTTTACCCGACTTCTTTTTAGTTTAAATTTTGAATTTTGCAATTCAAGGTTGAAGAATAGGTATAAATAGTGGTATAATAGTGTTGGCACTCCATCTATGCAACGTGGGAAGTTATGCAGACTGAGAAGTTGTAACTCCTTAAAGTTGGTTTTTTTTTTTTTTTTTTATAACGGTTTTCTGTCCCACTATGCAGTGTTGGATGGTGGAAGTTGTGTGGTTTCCTGTTTCTTTTTCCTTGGCATAATTAAATTTTTTTTAAGTGGTGGTTACATATCAATGGATTGTTTGAAATTTGAAATAGGTGGGAAGTATTTTTTCGGTGAGATTGCGTGAGATTGCAGGTTTAAGGGAGGGAAGGGTGATTAGTTATTCTTATTCTACAATTTATTATATAAAGATTTTGCTTTTATTTATTTTTTGAATGAGAGTTATTTTGGGTTGGACAATTTTGCTTTTTCCTTTTGAAAAAATATTTTGAGTTGGCTCATGTTTTCCTTTTGGACTCTTTTGGGTAGAAACTTCTTGATAAAATTTGATGAATTTTTTTTTTGCTTGAAATTTTTTTCAAAGATGGAACAAATTATTTTTATTAAATTAAATAACCATAAATTATTTTTCAAAGACAGAAAAAAATAATTTTATTGACATAAACAATGCCACTTTGCCCAAAAAAATATAAGTATGTTTAGTGGTAGGCACTATGAGTATTATTTTATGTAATGAGCCAAAATTATAAGCCTTCTATTGGAAAGGAGAAGGATTGTGAGTTGAAAAATTGGCTCAAAAGCTGATGTGAAGCTAGTAGACCCCCCACTGATAAGTCAAAAATTCGGCTCACCATTGCACGTGAACTATTGCAATTCCATTTTAATAGTAGGATTTACATGGTACTCCCTAGGGTTGTAAAATGATAGAGCCAACCAACTTGCTTAAAGCTTGGCTTGACCTTGTTTTGACTAAAATTCGGCTCGGGTCAACTTGGGCTCGAGCTAAACTCAAGCCCAGTTAAGCTCGGCTACGTTGAACTTGTTTAGGTATTTTGGGTGAGAAACAACCTATGTTCAGTTGATATATATATATAGATTTTGCATTACTTTAGACATCTGTTGTTCAATATTAAAACATGTACTTGATACTTTCTCTTCGGATAGGGTTTATATTATTTTTAAAGTAAATAATTTTTCAATAGCTTTCAAGTTAAATTGCATAAAAATTTGAATTATAAATTTTTTCTTAAAAAAATCTACTGTGAAAATTAAAGCTCGACTCATCTCATACTCGGTTTGACCAATCTTAATTCACACTCAGACTCGGCTCGGCTGCTTATCTAGCCGAGCGTTGGCAAAGTTCAAGCTCAGCTCAACTCGATTACACCCCTTATCTAGCCGAGCCTGGCAAAGTTCAAGCTCGGTTCAACTCGATTACACCCCTAAGGTACTCATAGTATATTTTTCAGATGCTACTTTTTAGGAACTAAAGAAGAAAAGAATACTACAGTATTTTATATAGATTAGAGACAGATATAGTTTATACATGTATTATGAAACGAATTGCGGGCGGCCTGGCAATGCTATAGAAGAAAGATACCAAGGTAAGTCTGCCGTCCTTAGCGGCCAATCATATTAATGTGTCGATTCAATGGAACTTGATGAACGAGGAATAGAGGTGTACTGGTCTGTATGGATTCCCTGAAACGCAAAATAAGTTAAAGACATGTGACTTGATTAGGGACCTTCGGCAGCACTCGGATCTCCCCTGGCTTGTGGGAGGTGACTTGAATGAGATTCTATATAACTATGAGAAGAAGGGAGGCCCCATTAAACAACAGCATGTCCTCGAGACGTTTAGGTCCACGCTGGCCGACCGCGACTTGCATGATCTGGGTTTTGGGGGCATAAGTATACTTGGTGAAATGGGCAAGGAGGAGAGAGGTCGGTTGAAGAAGTCCTTGATCGGTTTTGTGCTCAGAGCGAGTGGTCGGCTTTGTTCCCTGCTGCCAAAGTTTTTCACATTGACAATGACTTTTCCGATCATTTGCCAATTTTGATCAGATGCTTCGAACCAAGGAGGGCTAGAAGGAGAGCGAGGAGGTTAAGGTTTGAAAACATGTGGGCCTTAGACAATTAGCGTGAGGAAGTTATTAAAAGAGGGTGGGAGCCAGTCATAGGCGCCAATGAGGTGGAGGTCTGCATGGATAAATTAGATTTATGCATGCGTGAGCTCCAACTCTGGAACAGACATGAGTTCGGCAATGTCCAGTCGGAGCTGCGTAAATGCAAGGAGGAACTACTTGGCGCTACCAGACCAGGCAGAAGGAGAGAGATACTTGCTGCTATTAGGGACTGGCAAAAAAAGGAGGAGATACTATGGTGGCAACGGTCCCGAGTGAATTATCTCCAACATGGCGATCGGAATACAGTTCCATCAACGAGCAAATAGGCGAAGATCTACCAACATTATTGAAGGACTGTAGGGGGCGGATGGGGAGATGCACTCAGAGCCAGAAGAACTGGAGATAATTCTTACTGATTATTTCTCACAGTTATTCACGCCCTCTACCACTTCTTTTACAGATGAGGTCATTGGTAAGGTTCCCACTACGGTTTCAGAGGATATGAATGACAAACTATGTCACCCATACATCGCTGCAGAGGTGGAAAAGGCACTACAGCAGATGCATCCAAGCAAAGCCCCGGGACCTGACGGTCTCAATCCTTTTTTCTACCAGAAATACTGGCACATTGTGGGGGCCGATGTAACAAAAGCGGTTTTAGGAGTGTTAAATGGGAGCGCGCTACCTCCTATGCTCAATCATACCCATGTTGTTCTGATCCCGAAAAAACGACACCCCATAGAAGCTGCAGATTATAGACCGATTAGCTTGTGTAATGTTTTATACAAGCTAATTATGAAAGTATTCACAAACTGGCTGAAAGTGATTCTCCCTTCAATTATTTCGGAGAACCAGAGTGCATTTACTCCAGGACGACTGATCACAGACAACATCTTAGTGGCTTTCGAGGTGTTCCACTCTATGCATGGGCAAACTGGAGCTTCGAGGTCTATGGCGATAAAGTTGGACATGGCTAAGGCTTATGATAAAGTTGAATGGGGTTTCCTTAGAAGAGTCATGGCGAAAATGGGGTTTCGAGGCTGCTGGATAGATACTATTATGCACTGTGTCGAAACTGCAACATTCTCATTTATTATCAATGGGGAACCTAGAGGGTTTGTCGTTCCTGGGCGAGGACTTCGCCAGGGTGATCCAATATCCCCATACCTCTTTTTGTTCTGTCCTGAAACCTTATCGTACATGCTGAAGGATGCTGTCATCAATGGACTCATTACTGGGCATCGAGTGTGCTCGGGAGCACCAGTTATTTCTCACTTATTATTTGCTGACGATTCCTTGGTTTTCCTCAAGGCAAATAGAATGGAAGCCGAGAGGATCAGGCACATCCTGCAACTCTACGAGCAAGCCTCGGGTCAACAGGTGAATTATTCCAAGTCCAGCATTGTCTTCAGTAAGGGCGTTCCATTGGCCAGTCGGGAGGACATTCTAAATGTGTTGGACATGAAAGAGGTGCTATCTCATGAGAAATATTTAGGCCTGCCAACCCATGTCGGAAAATCAAAACTGAAGGCTTTTGCACACATTATAAATCGTGTGGAAAAGAGGGTTAGAGGTTGGCTTGGTAAATCTCTCTCGTGGGCTGGAAGGGAAATCCTTGTGAAGGCAGTTGCTCAGGCTATTCCTACCTATGCAATGAGAGTTTTCAGGTTACCAGGCGCATTTTGCCAGAGCATGCATTCCATCATCAATGGGTATTGGTGGGGCAGGAGGGAAGGGGCGACAAAAATCTATTGGGTGAACAAAAGTAAGTTATACAAGGCCAAACCGGAAGGGGGACTCGGGTTTCGGGACTTGGAGGATTTTAATACAGCGCTCCTTGCTAAACAGGTGTGGCGTATGATTACTCAACCAACATCTCTAGCGTCCCAAATATTCAAGGCTCGTTATTTTCCAAATTCTGGCATCCTGGAAGCTGAGCTGGGGGCTAGGCCGAGTTATATTTGGAGGAGCTTGTGGGGGGACAAGTGGGTGATCGAGCAGGGAACGCGATGGTTGATTGGCGATGGGTATTTGTCGAACAACTGGGATGCCAAATGGGTACCGAGGCCTATGACTTTCAAGCTCATCACCCCCTTTAAACCCGAGTTCGCATTGCTTAGGGTCACTGACTTCATCGATCACGATTCGGGCAGCTGGAGGAATGATATGATCGACAACGTTCTTCTCCCGGTGGATGGCGAAATTGTAAAGTCCATTCCGTTGTGTAATCATTGGCCCCGAGACCGCATTATGTGGCATCATGCGAATAATGGTAAGTTTTCGGTCAGGTCAGCATGCCGGATGATCCGTGAATTGAAGCACAGATTGGTGTCCAGCCCAAGCCCAGCCACCGCCACTGCCTTCTGGAAGAAGCTATGGACGCTACAACTCCCACCAAAAAAAAAAATGTGTGCATGGAGAGCGGCTAGTAAGGCATTACCGTCAAAGGTGGGGGTTGCGAGGAGGGTTCTTGGAGTGTCCTCTATGTGTGACATCTGCGGGGACTGGGGGGAAACGGACTGTCACGCCTTGTTTGAATGTCGCCTGGCCCGTGAGTTATGGGTCAACAGTGCCCTGGGACTGGTGGTTGGGTCGTGCTTGAGAAATGGCGTACTGGATACGCTAATGGTGGTCTACGCCAACATGGGGGAGACGTTGGATGATGTTGTCACGATGATCTGGGCTTGTTGGCAAGCTAGAAATACCTTGCTGTTTGGCTATGGGAGGGTCACGCCCAAGAAAATGGTGGAACGGGCTTTTGCTCTACTGACGGAATAGAGGGAAGCCAGTGTGAAGCTAGATACGGGGCACCCTAACACGGTCTCGCTATGGAAGGCTCCATGGGCAGGTTACCTGAAAGTGAACTTCGATGGGGCATTGACTGGGGAGGCGTGCCACGGCCTGGGCATGGTGGTACGAGATGGAGGGGGCTCTGTTGTCCTGGCCGGGGTTCGGCAGGGGATGGGGCGCTTTGGACCGGAGTACGTGGAGGCAATGGCGCGCAGATGGGCTATGCAACTAGCACTCGCGAAGGGGTTAGAGACAGTTATTATGGAGGGAGAGTCCTTGGGCCTCCTTTCAAAGCTGCAGAAGAAGGATTGCCCAAACACGGAGCTTGGTCTTATTATCACAGATATTTTAGTGCTTGTCGAGCAGTTTAGCTTTTGTTCATTTAGTCATGTTAAAAGAACTGAAAATAGGATGGCTCACACTCTCGCTCACGTTCAACCTTACGATTTTTCGGATCGTATTTGGATGGATGAGTGCCCAGATTGCATCCTCAATCTGGTAGCGACTGATTTATGTAATGCTTTTCCAGAGTAGTTTAATAAAATTCCAACCTTTCATCAGGAAAAAAAAAACAAACTTTAAATTTACTGTTCGCATCTAGAAGTTTCGAATATCTATTTAATTATACCACTATCAAATTATGGATAGGTAACTCACTAAATTGATGATATAGAAATCTATTTATCACATGCTGGCGCATATTTTGCCTTGATCTTTTTTGTTGTTTGTTTCCTCCCAAAACTACCATTAGGTCCTGTTGGATAAAGTTAGATATTCATGCAGCAGACAAATGCTTCGTGTAGGTAATGACTCTTAAAGTAGTGGATAGTTGTGTTAAATTATTTGTAAGGTTATATGATTAATGTAAAACAATGTAAAAGAAATGGATAATTTGTCAAAATTAAAATTAATGAAGGGTAAGTTTAACCCTAAATATGAAACGACACCTTTGAAATGTCAAAAACTAATTTTATGGGATTTTTGAAAACACTAACCGAAAATATGGATTAACCACAATTTCAAATGCTCGTTTAAGTTCTAGTTTATCAGGTAGTGATAATTTATTTATTAGTGTTTTAGTTTAATCAAAATAATAAACACTACTTTAAATATAATTGTCGAACATAACTTTACAGTGTTCAAAGTTATTTTTTATTTTTGGGCAAAAGAGGGTTACCCTTAAAGCATTCCAATTAAAAATGTGTTCCAATTGACATTCATATCTCTTTCATCGATTCTGGCGTAAATGACACTTGATACCTTCTTATTTCTTAGTGCGACTACTACGTGTATCTTACTTCTAACATTTGCCTACTATGACCAAAAACTATTCTAAATATAGTTACTAAATTGAACAAAAATTATTCTAAACATAGTTAGCAAATTAAACATTATTTAATAAGAAATACACGATTTATTCACCATTCAATCTTGCAACTTCGATAATTTGTTGTATTGCATATTGCACTGTCAACATTATTGAAATACATTGAATTATAGTAGGAGGAACAATGCCAGTGAAGTTTCGATGCAATCATACAAAATTTTGGTAATTGAATTTGCAAATTAGAGAAATCATCTTTAGTTTCTGTAACGAGTTTTTGCTAGACCTACGAAAGTGAAAATATTGTCAATAATGCATTAGAATTAAAGAAAAGTGGTAGACGACGATTAGATACTGCTAGTAAACCATAGCATTATTATTAGCATGATCACAATGTACATTTCACATCCATGGCCTTCAAATTTTCATATCAATGCTAGTCCAAACAATATTAACTGAATAACAAGAGTAAATAAATTAAAAATCCAGTTATTCAGGAACAACTCAGAAAATCTGACCCCATACTAACCACATAAAGCTGCTCATTTAAATCCCCGATTCAAGAACACGCCCCTCCACCCAAAAAAAAAAAAAAAAAAAAAAAGAGAGCTCAATAATTTAATCATTCATTAATCAGTATGAAGATTCACTAATCAACCAATAAAAACAAGCGATTGGAGCCTTTTCCACGTCGACCATATTGACATCATATATCAAAGAGGAGCCACAGTGACATGCATTGGGCTCCAAAACTTGGACCTAATGAATGTTGGGCTTCTCTTTCTTGGGCCGATCGATGATCTTTCCAGGCTTTATCTCTCTTATTGGGCCCATTCATTTTCTTTTCCCTTTGGCAGTCCCCATCTCCGTGTCAATTGACATTGAATCTAGCCCTACAAATAAAGTATCTCCGTGTATAAGTCGAATTGAAGTTCTATCTAAATAAAAAATTTAAAAAATATTTGAATTTGAGGAGCTATGGTAGAGGACAAATCATCTTCATGACCTTTTCCTTGCATTTCCCATGGACATCCAATTCTAACGCCTCTTTCTGCACAAAAAGTGAAAATTATAAGAGTATTGATAACAAAAGAGTATTATTTTTTATATATTTTAGATTGCAATTATTAAAAAAAAATTAAAATAGATGGGTGTTATCTTTTTTGAGATCCCTTTCAGATAAATCAGACAAGATTGCATGTACGTGATTTGAAATCTTCATGTCAGAATGTAGGTACATATATGAATATGAAACTTTATAAAATATATTAAAGGTGAGATAAACATATATAGGGCTGGTAAAAATTCGGACTCGGGTCAATTTGAGTTTGGATAAATTGGATATTCGGATAAAAATTTCATATCCGAACTCTGTCTGGATTATAAATTGAATACTCTGGTTAGATCCGGATCCGGACCCGAATATCGATGTCCGGACCCGATTATCCGAATGTCCGAATTTGTGATATGATTTTAGGACATTTGGACTGAAATTTTATATGACCGAACCCAAACCCGATTTTTCAACATTGGAACCCGGTTGTCCGAAGTTTTTATAAAATTTTTTAGAGAATTTGTACTAAACAAAAACGTGGTTGTCCGATGTACGAACCCAGTTGTCCGATTGTCCGAATTTGTCTGTATCTGAAATGGTTCAAAAATCTGGACTACCCGAACCTGAATGCCCAAACCCAAAATCCGACCCGGATTTAAATTCGGACATGACCGATTGTCCGAATTTTAAATTGGACATAAATTTTGTGACCGTACCCGATTTTTTCGGATCGGATAAATTCGAATAATCGGATCAGATAGATTTTTGTTAGCTCTAGACTGTCAAATTTGAGTACAATAACTATTAACTGATATTATCACCCAATCTAGCAGGATTTAATGTAATCAATGTGCTCAAAACTATTACATCCTATAAAAGCAGCCAAACAAAATTTAAAAAGTTAACAGTAGCAGTACTTAAGTTGAAGCCAAAAGGGTAATAGATTATAGACGCCCATACATGAGATGGGGAGATCCACCGCAGTGATGAAACAGCGAAATCATGAATTCCCAAACCTTGAAAGCCGACCAGTGAAGTGTTGACATGATCTAATTACCTTCACTGTTCTAAAGGGATTACAACAGATAAAAGAGGGGGGAGAGATCTCCACGAGGGGCGCGGGGTCGAGGGAGAAAGATAGAGGGCGGAGTGTGAGGAGAAAAAGTACAAATTATATCACAGTTGTTGAAATGCGTATAGATGTGCATCATTTACTTGTCCAGCAATTGGTCTCTTTGCTGCGGCCCTTCGTTATTGAGGCCATGGACTCGAATCTGTAACCTACTAATCTTTTTGTTTTCAATTTTTTTTTTATATTCTCGTTGTTTCTTATTTCTCTAATTTATGAGATTGAGCATTTTATTTTATGTACTTTAGCAATCTATTGTATCAAGTTGGACATTTTATTTTACTCACTTGAGTATTTTTTGGGTCTATAAACCCAGGACTATAATATAAACACTAGAGGAAAAGTGCAAAAGCTACAAGTGAAGTTGAACAAAATTGAATAATTGATAGGGGAAAGCTGGAATCCAACGACGTTGTATGATTGCTTTGAATGCTTTCTCCTACATTTTTTTTAAAAAACGAGGTACAAGCCTTTCGATTTTAGTGACACAACATCTACAACACAAACATGACTTAAAAATATACAATTCTACATGTCAAAAAGAAATTATTACTCCAAAAAATCTAACTTGAAACCTATTTAGCGCCTATCTTCCCCACTAGACCTCTGTTTTTCGACCGCACAACATAGAGAAGAGATCTACCATACTTTTCTTCTCGATGTAGATTTACTGATCTAGTGTAGTTTTCGTTGAAGAAATATTCATCTGCCACAAAGGATTGTTCATGAAGTATCGAAGTACATTGTAGGTCCATGTTGGCAACTTGAGAGAATCCATTCCTGGAGAAAGCAAACTAAACTCCCACACAATTATAGAGACAAAGTTAAATAATAATATCAACATATCTCACAGTAGGGAAGACAATTATCTGAATAAAAATCTGAAAATCATGAACCAACTTTGTCTTCCAAGTGAATGAACTCATAAAACCGTAAAAGCCAACAATTTCAGATTATATGATGAAAAGACATCTAAAACACGAACAAAAAAAGTCAAATTCAAGAGAATTGACCAATTGGGGATCGTTTCCGCGCTAGAAAGCAACCAAATTGTTGAAGCAAATTAGCGGTAATGAGAAACACAGCAGTTGTGATTTTTTTTAAAAAAATAATAATAAATCCGTTGAATTAAGAGTATATACAATGGTAAGCCAAAATCTTGGCTCACTAGTGGGGTCTACACCCTCCTCATCCCATGAGCCAATATCTTGACTATTGAACTTTCCTCTCCACAATGCAAGGCTCACATCTTGTCAAATAAAATAATACTTATAGACTCACTCTACAGCACACATCTTTATCTTTAAAATAAAAAGTTCAATTAAAATTAAAAAAATAAGAAAATTTTACTTATTGGTGTTGGTCAAAATAACACTTTTCATTTCATTGCTTTTCTTCCTTCCACATGTTTGTGTCTCATTAACTTTTGAGCGGGCAATATCTAGTTCTAGCATAATTACTCCTCTATCATCCTCTTTATTAGCTACAAAAGACAAAAAGAAAGGGAGCTTTGAATTTTTTTTCATAATAAATTCTCCATCTCTAATTTCATGGCTCTCTCCTCCTTATTCCCAGCATCCTCCTCCTTCAACCCAGCTGGCAATATCTAGTTCTAGCATAATTACTCCTCTATCCTCCTCTTTATTAGCTATAGAAGACAAAAAGAAAGGGAGTTTTGAATTTTTTTCATGATAAATTCTCCATCTCTAATTTCATGGCTCTCTCCTCCTTATTCCCAGCATCCTCCTTTTTCAATTCTCTGTTTCTGTCTTTTATACGCATCCAATGCTCTTCTCTTTCTTTATATGAACCTCTAAGTCCTCTCTTCAAATAGCTATTTTATCTCCCTTAAACCTCAAAATTTCATCTCTCATCTTTATTCTATCTAAATCTACCTTTTTTCTTATGAAAAATTAAGACAATAATGATGATTCTTGTATAGATTTTAGGAGGAGGTTGAAGGAGGTGTTAGAGCTTAATTTGACTTTCACATTAACGACAAAGGTGACAGGTGATATTGGCATTGCCAGTCAGGCTGTAAAAGACTTGTCAATTACTGGTGAAGTTGTCAGTCTGATTGCCAGCGTGAGACAGAGAAGTATAGAGAGAGAAGGGAGATAAAGAGAGAGAAGAAAAAGCAAAGGGAGAGGTTGAAGTAGGAGGTTAGGGTTGAACATTTTTCTAGGTTGGGCAATGCAAGTTGAAAATGAGGATGACGAATTGAATATGGGGTTTGGTGGGAGGAGGGGAGGAAGAAGAAGAAGAAGACAGGGATGCAAAGGTTAGGTTGGGTGTGCAATGAATTTTTTGCTCAAGAAAAATTATCTTGTAAAATTGAAAAGGTTATGTGGGAATATATCTAATTAGAAGATAATTTATAAAAATTTAATAATTGCTCAAAATTACTTTTAAAAGACAAATATTTGAAAACATCTTTAATTAGAAGATAACTCTTTAAAACTAATTTGAAAAGGCAATTACCTGGAAAAATCTTTAATTAGAAGATAGGTTATAAAAGTCACTCACAGTTAACTTTAAAAGGAAAGTATTTCAAAACATATTTAATTAGAAGATAGTTAACAAAAATTATGCACATTAGACTATTTTATATAAATTGGAATAATAACAATTGAATTACAGTAACATATTTAAACGAGAATGAGACAAATTAATATAAGTAAAACATTGCATATAAATAACAATTTTTGCTTATATATGTTAACATGAGAATGTAGTACAAAAACATGGGTTAACATGAGAATGTAATACAAAAACATGGATTAAGGAAAATATATATTGAGGGATATGATAATAGGTTTAGCTTGTATGTCAAACACTTAAGGTTTATGATTTAGGGTTTAACATTTAACTTCTATGACTTAGGGCTTACAGTTTATTTTAACGGGAAGTATTTAGGGTTAAAGGTTTTAGATTCTAACAGTTAGTGCTTAGGTTGAACCTAAACTCTAAACCTTAAAACATATATGTCATGCTAGACTTTGTCAGTCCAGCATACAGTTAACTCGAGTACACCATGAGGGTAATCCAAGTTATCGTATTAGGGCAACCTGGGTTATTCTTCCAAATTTTGTCAGCCATGTCACTTAATTAGTACAACCATGCCTCACTAAATCATGCAATGCTTAACCCTTAATGTTTAATCGTAAACCTTAAACCTTGATACTTGAACATTTAACTCTGAACCCTAAACCTTGATTATCATTGAGGGTATAGAATTTAGGTTTGAGAATAACTGAACCTCATAGTCTAAAAACTTTGATCATAATATAGAGATTAGGGTTCAAGGTTTAGGGCCAGCGTATATTGGTAAGGCATAGTATTAGGGTTCCACTTTTGGGGTTTATGGTTTGGGATTTGGAGTTTAGGATTACATCTTGAAAGTATAATTGCTTAAAATAGTCAATTAGGGTTTCCAAATACTTACCATTTATAATTATAATTTAAGATTTTAGAGTATGCATTTTATCGGTTTTGTGTTTAAGCCATAAAGCAAGAGTTTTGGGTTTATCTTAAACGTTAAATGCTAACTTTAGCCCATAGATAACAAAAACTTAGATATTTGGAGGAATAACCTAGGTTGTCATAATATGTTAATCTAGGTTATCCTTGTGGTGAACTGGGGATAACCATATAATAAGTTGAGAAGGAGCCTAGCATAACATATATATTTATGGGTAAGCTTTTGTGATTTAGGGTTAGCGCTTAGGGTTTATGCTTCATAGTGCTTAAGAGTTTCATATTTTGGAAGGCAAATGACTACCGAAGCTAAGCGACACTTATTAACAATTCTACATAATCTTAAATTGTGCTAGTTGGACCTTAATTAGGGTCAAATCCTAAACTATTGACCCTAAATGTTAAACCATAAACCTTAGGGTGTAGGGTTAGGATTTAGGGTTCAAATAAATCATAGTCGCTCTTTAGTGCTAACCAAAACCCTAAGGCTCAAAGAATAAAGAATTTGGGATTTGGGTAGCATCTAACTTCATAAATGATAAAATCTAAGCCCAATCCCTAAATGACAATTTACCTTTTGGATTTCAGGTTCAAGTATCACGGTTTAAGGTGTACGAGTTTGGGATTCAACTTTTGTGATTTAGGGCTATAGGATTTAGCGTTTAGCCATGAACATAAAAGCTCAACCATGAACCTAATTTTTGATGCTTAAGTCTTGGGGTTCGACCCAAAACATAAGACTTTGTACTCAAAAACGTAATGGTCATTAGGATTTAGGGTACAACTTCTGCGTTTTCCGTCACTTGAGCATATGGTTAACCCGACTATACCATGAGGATAATCTGGGTTAGTGCATTAGGACAACCTTTCCGTCACTCGAGCATATGGTTAATCCGACTATATGATAAGGATAATCTGGATTAGTGCATTAGGACAGCCTCGCTTATTCTTCCCGTGCTCACCAAATCATACAATGTTGAACCTTTAATGTTTAACCGTAGACCTTAAAAGTTGGTACTTGAACATTCAACCCTAAATCCCAAACCTTGATTAGGATTTAGGTTTGAGAATAACTAAACCTTAGAGTCTAAAAACTTTGATCATAATTTAGAGATTAGAGTTCAAGGTTTAGGATTGGGGTATATTGGTAAGGCACAATGTTGCGGTTCCATGTTCGTAGTTTATGGTTTGGGATTTGGGGTTTAGGTTTACATCTTCAAAGTATGATTACTTAAAATAGTAAATTAGGGTTCCAAATACTTGCCATTTATAATTATAATTTAAGTTTCAGAGTATAAGCTTTATGGTTTAGGGTTAAACAGTTTTGCTTTAAGACGTGAACTAAGAGTCTTGGGCTCAGCTTAAATGTTAAACTAATCCTAAACATTAAATGCTAACTTTAGCCCCTAGATAACAAAAGCTTATATATTTGGAAGAATAAACCAAGTTACCCTAACATGCTAATCCAAGTTATCCTTGTAGGGAAGTCGGGTTAACAGATCTACGTTTCCCGTGTACGACAAAAGATAGTTATAGATACCATAAATATAAGTAGCTAATAATAAGTTGTAAACTCAGAGTTATCGGAAAGAAATTTATAATTGAAAAATATGTGTGTGTGTGTGTGTGTGTGTGTGTGTGTGTGTGTATCTATATACATATATATGTGTGTGTATATATATATGTATATTCAATTATTTTTGGCTAAAAATAAATTATAACTAATTTTTTTAAATTTTTGTAAAATTAAGTGAATCTCCCCTTCTCTTTATTTCATTCCTTTAACAAATAGCAGTTTTCCATTTTAAAGACCACCGCCTCACTCAAACGGCCCGATGAATCCGACCCACGTTTCCCTCGCTATGCCTACCTGTACCCAACTCCTTCTGACCACACCCAGATCCTCCAATTGTTGTCAAGCCGATTCGTGATGTGCCATAATAGCCTCTGCATTTGCTTGCTTAATTTTCTTTGTTTAGTTTATAGGGTACTTCGATTATTTTCTCAGATGAATACTAATGCTTAATATGGGTTATGGGGTGAATAAAATGGGATCTGAAATTTGTAGAAAGAGAAGAAAGGAGATCATTTATCTACTAAACTAGGGAAGGAATAGACTGAGAGCTGAGAAAGAGAGACAAATGAGAAACATGGGAGAAGTTAGAGGACGAACAGAGGAGGAAAGATATAGAAGTACAGGAGATGAGGTCAAAATGAGACAAAAAATAATTCATCTATTAAATGCAAGCGGCAGCAAAGGAAACATCAAAGGCAGCAAGGTCCCGCAAGGAAACAACAAGAACACCAATAAGCAATAAAAAGTGTCTGTAAAGTATTAATTTAAACAACACTAATTAATAAATTTCCCAAAAAATTAAAAAAAAGCAAAAGAAAAGGCCACAAGCCAACTCTCGGCTCATAGCCTCCCTCGCGAGCCGCTCGCAGCCTCGCCCACTGTAAGCGATGCGAGCCGCTCAGCTCCGCCGCCGATACAAGGGAGCCAAATGCTGCTAAAAGTACATTAATGGCATAATCCAAACCCACGATGTGATCAAATTAGTGCTTTTGTCGTTGAACGAAATATAAGAGAAGTAGTTGGCGGGGATTGTAAGAGAATTATCAATTAGTCCTTTTAGCAAGAGTCAGAAGGAACATTAATGAAAAAAACTGATACTTATATCTCACTTTAATCTAATTTTTCTTTCCAATTTGGTGCAAATAAGAAGGGCTATGTTAGTTTGTCAGCTCATTGTATTTTTAATATACTTTGTAAATTATATAAATGACATATTCTTTTCAACTTATGATAAGTATTTATTAATATTTATTATTGAAATATGTTAAATCATACTGAACCACGCTAAGAATCATGCTGAATTATGAAAAATGAATTTATAACTAATTGTAATTAATCTAAGATATATATTTATAAAGTTGTTTAAATGTGTACACACCCAATATGAAGTATTATAAATGCATACTTAATTATAAAAACCTTTTTTTAATTTGATGTGTATAATGTACAAATAATTTACGAATGTATCTTCTATTTAAATTTGTCAGTATTAGCACAAAAAAATTTAGTATTGTTAGATGTAAGTGATTGTGTCATTAGTTGAATTTTGAAAATAACTATTATTAGAATTACCGACAACGCACATTAAAATAAATTGGAGTCGTGAGTTCTCAAAGGAAGAAAAGGGAGATCCGATAGGGTAAAAAGTAAAGCTGGAGTAGTTAGCCAGAATAATATAATTGGAGTTGAAAGTTGTTAATAAAATAATTAATTTTTTTGATTACAAATATATTTTTAAAAAGTGTCAATTTATTAGGTTCTTAAAACTACATAATTTTATAAAACGAATGAAAAATTCACATGGTTACATAATAAATTATGTCTTTAAAATAATATGCATTTGACCATTACTGTAACACCTCCATCATTTAGCTACTAACCCACATTTTGTGTGAAAAATATGTGGTTCGTTCTGATTTTCAGACATTTTATTTTGGACCTAATTTATATGTCAGTGATCTTACTACCAATAAAATTAATACTAATAACCCAAGTTACAATTAGCATTGTCTGAGGGGAAAAAAGAAGAAGCAGAAGAAGAAGAAGAAGAAGAACATGTACATGGGATACATCACACACACATCATAATCTTTGTAATTTGTTTGATTACTAAAGTTATTGCTATGATAATATGATTAGTATACAAGCTAGGTGTGCTTCTCCCATTAGTCAATGAGTTGTAGTTATCCATTCCAAGGCACCCATTATTTTGGCAAGGTTTAACTGGTTGGGGTGAATACTTGATAAACAAGACACAAGCATTTGATCCCCCCCGCCTGGCATTTGTTTCACACCCCAAGGAAAAAAAAAAGGAAGAAAGAGGCTTGGGGTAAGACTAAGGAAAGAGAAGAAGAAACATTTTTTAAGCTTGTTAAGATAGTAAATTAGGTTCACTAACAAAATCAACTCAAGAATATGGTGTCTTAAATTAAATGGAAGAATTAGGAACACCTAAATTTAACAAGTAGAAAACGAGGATTTAAGTAAATTCTGTTTGTGATTATTTGATTATTTGATTGCATAATATGAGCTATAGATGTATGATTGCGTGGTTTTGATTCCATGATGATATTGTATAATTTAGTTTGGTATGGTCATAGCTTGACAACAACTAGGTAAACAAAGAAGATGAAAAAATTGATACTAATTTTGGATATACCCTGTTCTTTCGTGCACTATTTGAAGGTTTGAGAATTAGTGGCCTAACCAAAATTTATGAAAATACTGTAGGTTCTTTATGATGTTTGACAATTTTCTGCAAATTTTCATGAGTTTTGGATATGAAATTATGAGTTATGAATTTTTTATTGAAATTGTCTTGTTTTAATACACAATTTCAGCATGTTGTTTTAATTTGTAGGCATCATTGGCTAGGTGAAAATTTATGAAAATTTTTCTGTGGATTTTTCATGATATTTGTCAATTCTCTGTAAATTTTTGTAAATTTTGGAGATGTATTTTGATGTAATACCCCGAGCATTTAACTACTAACCCCTCACGTTTAATTTGTATGACAATATATGGTTCGTTCTCATGTTTAGACATTTTATTTTAGGCCTACTTCGTATTTAAGTGATCTTACTATTAATAAAACTAGTGCTAACAACTAACTACAAGTAGCATTGCCTTGGGGGGGGGGGGGGGGGGGAGAAGAAAATAGTTGGCCATGTAAATGGGATACATCCTACACACACCATAATCTTTGTAATTTGTTTAACTACTAAAGTTATTGCTATGATAATATGACCATTATGCAAGCTAGGTGTGCTTCTCCAATTAGTCAGTAGGTTGTAGTTATCCATTCCAAGTCGTCCATTTTTTTGGCAAGGTTTAATTGGTTGGGATGAATACTTGATAAACAAGATGGAAACATTTGATCTCCAACTCCAGAGGCTTGGGCTAAGATTAAGGAAGGAGAAGAAGAAAGTTGACATTTTTTTTAACTTGTTAAGATGCGTAAATTCTTCCATCTCTCTCTTCCTAAAATTTAGTTAGGTCATTAACCAAATTAACTTAAGAATATGGTGTCTTAGATTAAATTGAAGAATTAGGAACACCTAAATTTAACAAGTAGAAATCCACCCATAGTAAATTCTGTTTGCAATTATTTGATTGCATAATATGGGTTATAGATATGTGATTATATTATTTTGATTCATGATGATTTTGTATATTGGTATGGTCATAGCTTGGTAACAATTAGGAAAACAAACAAGATGAAAAAATTGATACTAATTTCGAATGTACCCTATTTTTCATGCGCCGTTGGAATTTCTACGAATTATGGGATTGACCAAAATTCATGAAAATTATACTATAGGTTCTTCATGATGTTTGGTAGTTTTTTGCACTTTTCATGAATCTTGGATGCGTACAATATGATTTATGAATTTTTTTATTAAAATTACTCTGTTTTAGTGCACAATTTCAACTGTTGTTTTAATTTCTAAGAGTTATTGGGCAGATGAAAAATTATGAAAATTTTTTGTAGATTATTCATGATATTTTTCAATTTTATGTGAATTTTTGTAGATTGTTCAGATGTATTTTATGAGTTATGGATTTTTTATTCGAACTGCCCTGTTTTAATGCATAATTCCGAGCACTGTTTCAATTTTTGTTGAGGATTAGATTAGTGAAAAATTCTAAAAATTGTATGTTAGATTATTCATAATATTTTCCATTGTCTTGAAAAGCTTCCTGAATTTTGGATGTGTGTTCTTCATTTTATGAATTTTTTTGAGTGAAAATGTATTGTTTGGTGTGATTATGGACTTTTTGTATTTATAAGTTGTAATTTCTAATTAAGAATAGTTTTAGGGGCTTAAAACGATTAAATAGGAATGTGGAAGCATTAAAAATATATCAGAGTAGTTTATTACTAATTGAGTTCATGGAAGCATCAACTATATGATTATGTATGCACTTGTGTGACTATGATTACGTGATATATGTACTTGGACTATGCAAATACCAACTATTTTGAGATTACAATTTGCTAAGCCAAATATGATTAATGTTGTGTTTTGAAATGAAGTATTGAAGAAAAATATATAAATTATGAAAAAGTACTTTGTTATGTTAACAATAAGTTACTGTTTTCTGTATTTTGTGGGATGAGTCTTAGATTTACAATGATATTGCTTCTGTTATGTTTACCTTAGAGTTATGGTCATAGAAACGCTACTGGTATGTGGTAGGGTTAGTGGAGTTTCGTGCTTGCTAACATTTGTAGGCCTAGTGGAGCTTCGAGCTTGTTAGGAATTTCCATTTGTAAGTAGTTGCGCTCCCATTGGTATATGGTAGTTTGGTAGACCTAGTGGAGCGTTGTGCTTGCTAGGAAGTTGGTAGTGTGTAGTGTTAGGTCGTGAGCTTAATCCTGGTATAAAAATTATTTATGCTTCTGTTTTAGAAACTAATGGAAAGACGATGAGATTTGATTTTTGAATAAGTTATAAGTTCTTCTTTTGGAATTAAGATGTGATTACATTTGGCGGAATCAGTAAACATTTATTACCAATTTGCAAGCAATTTGATTTGACTCTAGATGAGCTGAACATGAAAAATTAACTTTGCTCGTTTATGTTGGCTTGTGGTCATTTTGACGATTGTCTTATACAAAGAAATGGTCACTTGTCATATGAACCAAGCAATGATCTTTTAGATGTTTATATGAGTATAAGTAAAGTGTATGTTTAGAATTGCCAGCCTAATCTAGTCAAAATGTGTTAAGTTACCAATGTACTACTTCATGGAAGGAGTTATTTTTAGACTAAAACTAAGAAAAAAACCAAAACCTTGTCGATGTCCTAGCTAGATGTTCATGGTAGTAACGTCCCTACCTGCTCAACGTGGGGCATTACAATTACAATAATAAACCTCTTTATATTATCAATAAAATTAAGTCCAATCATTGATAAAAATTAAATGATTTGAGTTCAATCAGAACGTAATCTGTACGTACTTTCTACAAGTGTTGAGTTGTATTGGAATTGTGTTGAATGACATTGAATTGTGCTTAATTATGATGAATTGTGTTGCAATATGTTAAATGTTAATTAGTGATAATTACTTATTGCAAGTTGAAAAAAACCATGCCTAGAATAATTATTATTGTTTATTGGTTTTCAATATGATTTAACCTAGTGCATGTATATCCTCATCAAAATCAACAGGGCCCTCTAGGGCGGCAAAAAAATCCATACCCACCTAGAATTCGTAAAATTCACCCCAATAGATATGGGTATGGGTGGTAAAAATGGAAAAAAATGGATATGGGGTGGGTATTTCTAAAATGGATGTGGGTATGGGTATAGGTCATACCCATCCCATGCCCATTTTATCAATACCCGACCCATGTTTACCTCATATAAAATCCGTATCCGTTTGTTTAAAGTTCTAATTTGTTACTTATACTTGATATTTGCTAATTGCTTTGAGTTGTATGGTATTCAAGACTTTGGTGAGACATTTTATTAGAAACTGTAATTGTCAAGTGTTAATTTATTGCTTTGATTGACAGACTTTTAGTTGTATTTGACATGATATCTTGATATGTTGTTAGAAGCATGGTGTTAATATGACATATTGGCTATTTGATGTTAAATATGCGTATAAAATGGATTTAATTTTTTTTGTCTATATTTACTCGAATAAAACCCACATACTCATTATACCCAATGGGTATGGGTATGAGTATGTCTTTATAACACCCAGTGGGTATGGATATTAATTTCAAAAATTGGTATGGATGAGATTACGGCTAAACCTATCCCGAACGTGCCTTATTGCCACCACCCCTAGTGCCCACTGTGTGATTCATGTAACCAATAAGTACTGAGAACAACTGAGGACTTTGGAGAAACAAGTTAGAAGGCAAAAGGTTAAGAGGGAACCTCTAGACATCGTTACTAATGTTAAAATATTGCATTATAAGAATAATGCCATTTTGGACAGATAGAGTGGAATGAGTAGGGCTGTTAAAAGTTGAACTGACATGATTACTAACCCGAATCAAACACAAAATTAACTGGATTTGGATAAATATTTTCAACCCGTTTAATTAAACGGGGCGTTTAATTAAAGGATTAATGCATTTAATCCGTTTAATTAATTGGGTTAGATTCAAGTTGAGAATTTTGACACCAAAAAATACTTATTTAACCTATTTAATTAAATAGGTTAAATAAGTTGATTCATTTACCCAATTTTATTATGTATTTTTTGGAAAAAATTGTGAAAATATGGAGTTTAATCAAGTCGACCTTTGTTTTATGATAGTAATTCTTGTGGATCATGGACAATAGTTGCATTATGATGATGTATTAAACTCAAGAGATTGATTTATAGTGCCAGATAATCATATTTTAGTCAAAATATTGAGCGGATAAACTTGTAATTGGATAAATTGAACTTGATCTATTTATATTGAAATGGGTTAACAAGTCAATTTTAGGTCAATCCATTTGAAAAATAAAATGGGTGCAGGTCAAGATTTTCGAGCCGTTTAATAAATAGGTTAGGTTTAGGTCAAAAATTTATCAACCCGTTTAAGTTCAACATAAATATAAAATCAACTCGACCTGACCTGTTTGAAAGCCCTAGGAGTGAAACACCCTTCACTATTTATAAAGAATATAGTAGTTGTGTTATTTATTAATTTTACATTTGGGGCATGTTTTTTTGGACTTATGATATGTATTTATTAGTATTTATTGTTAAAATATGATGAATCATGTTGAAATATGTTGAAGCATACTGAATCATGCTGAAACATACTGAATGGTACTAAATGAGTGCATATAATTATGAACTATTGCAGTTAAGCACGGAAATATATTTATATAATTATGTAACTGTTGTACACACCCAAAATGAGTACTTGTAAATGCATATTTATTTATGTTGTGGCAGAATATGATCATTTTCCAACGAGTTATATTTTATATGCTAGGATTGCTGTAAATTAAATTTTAAATGATGTTTTTAAACTGATACGTATAATATACAAGATTTGCAAATATATGTTTGGTTTGTAGTTGCTACTATTAACACAATAATTTTTTGTATCCTTAGCAACGGATTGCATAATTAGTTCAATTTTGAAAATAATTATAATTAGAAATACTTGGAACCATATTTTTGGGTAGTTGTTATAAAATTGGAAGTTGACATTACAAATTTGGGAAATAGCATTTAGTATATTCTTAACATAAATACTTAAAAAAAACAAAATACAATGAATACAATTTATGACTTGCTTTTCATCCAGCCATAGAATTCCGAATGTCGACTGTAAGTGTAGTTCAGAATTCATTCATTAGAACTAACATCTTTTTTTTTTTAAAAATCAAGAAATAGGATAAAAATTGACACAAAATATAGTGATATAAACGCTGGCAGTAAAATTATTAAGTTACGATGAGCAATAAATTTTTAAAAAAATTTATTTTAATTTTAATTACATTCTTAAAATAAGTATGCAATTTTTACAAAATTTATGAAAAATCTATGCATTTATGTAATATAATAATTCATCAAATAGTATTCATTTTCTGACTATAATAATATTAGTAATTTTTTATATCATACTTAAAAGTGTAAAATATTTTATTTCTTACATAATGTAAATTTTCTTTTTTCAATTTTAAAATGAATTTTACGATAACAATAGTAAACCTATTTATATTATTAGTAAAATGAGTTCAATTATTGATAAGAGTATGTAGTTGGGTCTGATCCCAATGTAATCATTTAAGTACTTTTTTAGGTATTAAATTGTATTGAATGATGTTGAATTATATTTAACTATGTTGAATTGTGATGAAATGCACCGAATGTTGATAATAAGTACTTACTATGAGTTGAATTGAAAAGAACATTCCCGTATGCATATCATAACCTACAATAATTTATTTCAACATTAATTTCATTTATGGCTTGGCCTTTCAAGGGGGAGGAAAAAAACACGAAGTTTGTGTTTGGTTAAAAGAAAAATGATTTTTTTAAAAATGATTTTTTAATTTTCCGTTGTTTAGCACATTAAAGAACGGAAAACTATTTTTCACGAAAAATCATTTTCCATTGTTCCCGCAATGGAGGAAAAATCATTTCCATTTGGAGAAGTAATGAAGTTGATTTTCTTATTTCAACTCTGTTTGACGATATGGTTAACTAGAATTTAGGTGCAAAATTCGACTTCAATACTTTTGATCCAAACTTAACTGTCTAATGAGAAAGATTAAAATAACTAAATAAGTTCAAATGCATATTTTGAGCTCCACTTGCCTTCATTTGGTTAACATTTATTTTGATATGACAATTCAGTCAATATCTTTCTTCACTTCAACAATTAAGTTGACTTTTTTTTTTTTGCCATGAAAACAATTTCAACTTTTTGATCGAAACTTAATCGTCGGATTACAAAGATCAAAATAAGCTCAAATTCGAATTATGAATTCAACAATTCTCTGTTTGGTTAACAATTTTTCCTGGCACGTATAATTTGATTTACTTTTTTGTCATTTAAATAATTCAGTTGATATTTTTGCTACTAAAACAACTTCAATAATTTGGATCAAAACTTGGTCATTTGATATGAAATATTAAAATGAGCTCAAATTCAGTTTTTAAAATCAACATTCCTCTATTTGATTAACATTTTTCTTCATCACGACAATTCAATCGATGTTTTTCACTGCTGAAACAATTTCAATGGTTTGAGTTCAAACTTGATCATCTGATAGGAAACGTTAAAAGAAGTTCAAATATGAATTTTACACACTAGTTGGATGTAAACGGGGGAGAGAAAGAAAGGTTAATGGAGGCGAGGGAAAAGCAGGGGAGGGGAAGGAAGGGGGAAACATGCACTCTTACCTTGTTTGGATTTAAAACAGATGAGAATGAAAATTAGTTAAAATTTTGATGCTTGGATTAAAAAGAAGAGGAGATATGAGAGATAGAGAACTGTGTCTTATTATTATTATTGCTACTTCCCTTCCCTTTCCCTCCATTTCCCCTCAATTTGAAGGGGAATAAAAATTAGGTTAATGAGGGTGAACGAAGATGGGGTGAAAAGCTCCCCCTTTCTTCCCCCGTCTTTTTTTTTTTTTTTTTTTGGCCCCAAGAGAAAAAGCAATTTATTAATCTTTTTTTTCTCTATTGCCCCAACCTTCTTCTCCTTTAACAGTGGCGGATCTAGACGTTTAGAATAGGGATTTCCATCTATTAATACACCACTAATATACAATATCAATAGAAAAAAGACATTATATGATACACACTATGGCAATTTATTTTGTATAAACATTCCATCTCTCTTTTTTTTAAAACAAATATTCCGTCCGTATTTCTGCATCAATGGAAGTTGATAAGTAATAATAATATACCTCACTTTTTAATTCCAAGGGAAAAAACTATGGTACCTCTACTATTACGCTTGTTCTTTGCAGTTTTTTATATTTTGAATTTAATACATAAATTATACTATAATCGCAGAATGTTACGATTATCTAGCATTTACCAAAGTCGTTTGTTTCAAAAGACAAATCATCAGCACAAAATAATAAAATAAAAAAAAGAAAACAAGAAATTAACATGTCAAATATGAAATACAACTGTAAAAAGTAATGTGCATCAATTACTCGCACCAAAAGGGAAAAAATAGCATCAAGTTCAAATCAGTTATTAGTGCCAAGTTAAAGAGAGGTCTGCACCAAGAACATATTGCAACTAAATCGTCGAAAAATAAATAATAAAGCTAAAAGAAAATTAAAAAAATTACAATTAGATTGAGTTAAAAGTCTAAACTGTAGATAAGATGGGGGGAAGAGAAAAATTTGGGCATGGATACATTTAATTTTATTTTACTTTTCTATCAAGTTTCAACTTTATAACTATACTCTTAATATTTAAATAAATTAAAAATATCAATATGTGAGTTGGATATATTTAAAGAGTGTCTGTAATTTTTGGACTTAATTTAGGGGTATCCATATATACCAATTTAACCTCATTGAAAATAACTTATTAGAATATTTTTTTTTTTTTTTGGACGAGGGGTGTCCATGGACACCCCTCCAATACAAGTAAATCCGCCCCTATCCTTTAACCCCATTCCATGCATACCGTTAAACTCAGTATTCCTTTATTTGATTGATATTTATCTTCAATATAATAATTTAATTAATATTTTTTACCATTTAAATAACTTCACTTACTTTTTTCATAGAAAATTATTTATCCTATATCAAATGATGAAAAATATAATAGAAAAATATAATATAAAATTAATTTTTTTCTTGAAAAAACATTTTCATAATTTTTTTTTTCAGAAAAACTATTTCCTTGCATTCGAACACTGCCTAAATGCCTAATAAAAAGGCGGAATCATATGCTCCAAGTTATTTTGTTTTTCACTGTATTTCAGCGAAAAGTTTCCATATTTCCGATTCGATTATAAAAAAGAAAAAGAAAAAGAAAAAGTAGCTGCATTTTTAGTCGAATAAAACGCAGCCCTAAGTTGAGCTTCTCTATCTGTCTGCAAATTCTGCCCTGTTTGTCAATGGTGTCGATGAATCCGAACTCGCCGGAAGGGTTTTACTTGGATGCGGAGGGCACCACGCTTCCCGGCCTAAAGCCTTTCTCCACGCTTCCGGCGGATTCTTCGGCGACGGCAACGGCAACGGCAACGCACACGGCGGTGCCGTCCCGTTCCACCGCCGATGATGAGTTTAGTAGCAAGAAGATTCGGAAACCCTATACAATTACTAAATCTCGTGAAATTTGGACTGAGCCTGAGCATGACAAATTCCTCGAAGCCCTTCAGCTGTATGTCAATTCTGAAATTCTCTCAATTGCACTGTTTGTGTTTGTTTTTTCTACTCATGCTTCCGCATTTTGACCTTTTTTTTGTATTTGAGACTCCTCTGTGGTGTTCCTCTTAGTTGTATTTGTAATTTCGGGGATTTTAGGTTTAGTGACTCTGATTTTTGTTTGATTTCTGCTCAAATGGATTAGCATTTTAATATATATGTGAGGCTTATTGATTGGAAAACGGAGGGCTTTTGTTAGGGATTTCTGGAACTAGTATTTGAATCCAAGGCTGGGAATTTAGTATAATTCGTTGTCAAAAATCCCCTGCATTATTGTTTTGCGTGTTTCTCAATACGATTGAGCCATATGATGTACAGTGATTGACCAACCTCGTTGTTGAGTTGGCCTGCTGGCTTCATTAGGTAGAACTAATTGGTTACTGGGTTATAGTGGAAAATATCGTAAGATACATCGGACTCTAGGAAGATTTCATGGGAAATCATGTACTGAATATCACAAGTTCGCTTCTCTAATGCCTGTCTCTGTTACCCAAGGTTGTGGTTGCTTGGTGTACTGGTCTACCTAGCGGCATCATGTTGCATGAATCATGGTGGCTGACACTTAAAACCATGTCCTATGAAGCTGTCTTATCATTCTTGGTTGAGAGTTTTTCTTTACCCTCTAGCTTATCCAACATTTTTTTTAATTTCCCTTTCCACTTGATTACATGATTAGCCATTTCAATGTAGTTGGTGATTTGGCTCAGAGTAGAAGCTGACAATATGTCATTCTGGAAAATTTTATAGAATACTGCGAGGATAAGCAATTTACGTTTTCAAAACAAGGGCCGGTTACCAGTTGCAGAGAAAGGACAAGAAGAAACATATAATAGCACTTGGATGAAACTATGTTCCTTTAAGATGATATGGAATTTTGTTGGACCAAACAGATTACCTGTCTGCACAGGAGAGAGAAACAAGAAGCATACTAGTTTGAGCAATGTGGCAGACCTGGGGTCAAGTTTGCAAGTGTTTATGTCTGTGGAGCGGTGGGGGGGGGGGTATGTGTCTACATGTATTTTCTTTAATGCTGTTGGCACGCAATTATTACCTCATTAGTCATTGGCACTTATGTTCAATGTAAGTTGGCACTTGGGAAGTTCGCTTGCCAAATTTGAGTTCTTTACAATCGTTACAAGGCCATGCAGAAGTTTTCCTGTTCAGTGCTCTAAAGTAGTTGTATGCGGTCTTAATGCAGATTTGACCGTGATTGGAAAAAGATTGAAGCCTTTGTTGGGTCAAAAACTGTTATTCAGGTAAAGTTCATACTGTTAAACTTCTGTACTTGTCTGGCTGTATTCATCCCCTCCCCCTGTGTTTTCCGTGGCATTGATATATCCCCATCTTTGGTGCAACATCTTTCACAAGGGATAGCATGTGCAGCATTGCTCTTTTTTTTTGTTTGGGGGGGGGGGGGGGGAGCCTATTGGTCTCAGAGCATGAAGTGCCACAATATATTCATTGACATAGAATGATGAAAACTTTTGAAGTTTGTTTTCTAGTTAGTATCTCGTAAGGATACTCGGGATTTGGGAAGTGAGGAGTATAATAATTGTCAATGGTGCAGATACGTAGTCATGCTCAAAAGTACTTTCTGAAGGTCCAAAAGAGTGGAAGCAATGAGCATCTACCTCCTCCTCGGCCAAAACGGAAAGCTGCCTATCCATATCCACAGAAAGCTCCCAAAAGTGGTTGGCCTCTTTTCTCTTTCTGCACCTGTAACTTCCTCAGCTGACTTTTTGTTACCTAGCTTATATGTGTTCCTGTTGACAGCACCAACACTCCCACAAGCAACTTGCCGTTTCCAATCTCCTCTTTTGCTTGAACCTAAATTTCAAAGGCAAGACACAGCATCAGTGCCCACAAATCCTAACCATAATGCGGCATTCTCTCCTAGAGCTGCTAATTCTCAAACAGTTGGCATGCCAAGTGTGTCAAAAGGTCCCCTTGCCGCATCATTACTGATATTTTCTACATATATCTGCTGACATTGCTGCTAAGATAGTTAGATCTTAATTTGCTTATGTTTCTTTCTTTAGGGGATGTGAGATCCACGGGGGCACCAATTGCCAATAACTGCTCCAGTAGTACTGAAAGCACAGCCATGGCACGTAAGAGTGAAATGAATGAACCAGCAAATCATGGCCCTCCATTAAGAGGTGATTCATTTTTGGTTCTTCTTGTTAATCAATAAGATAGATTCTTTGCTGGACAATGTTAAGTGCTATTTGAGTGCTTATGTACTTCATCAGTTCATATATATCTGTATCCTAACATGAACATATGTGCCATTATGAAAATGGGGATACTGGATAGTGTTGATTTTTTGACAATAACTAGCTTTCTTTGCATGCTTCCATAACATGTGTTTATATTTACCAGGTACTTGCTTACAGGAAGTGCCTGTTGTGACTTTCATTTATATTCCTCTGGTCTGGTCAATCAACCAAATCGATATCATGCGGTCCTTTTTAGGGTGCAGTCTGTTGGTCAAGGGTCAAATATATGCACACTTACCCAGTTACCCCAACAATTAATTTATAGAATTGCTATTTCTGTCAAATTTTAAATGTGAAAGGCATTGAGTACATCACTCTCCATAACAAAGAGCGGCAGACAATTTAGTGAGATATATGTATTACAATCCAGGGCTTGAAAAAATTGCCTTAAAATCTCTCTAATTAGCTTGAAAGTAGACATTGGAGATCCCCTTATTTCTTCGTCTTGCGTGCATGCACGTGTTTGTTTGCTGGCAGGAGTGGGTGGCAGGGGAGGAGGTGGTTGTTCTTAACATAGAGTAGATAGGGGAATTCACATCTTGCTTTCATCTGTGTGCTCGGAATTCGTCTAGTTCTCTTATTAGAGAATCTACTATGACAGTATCTTTCATTTGGTTTGGGTAGGTGCTCCCTTCTTGAAGTCAGTTTACGGGAGCGCATTCGTCAAGTGCAGCAACAATGACGATGCTACTACCAGACATTCATGACTCTGGGTTTAGTTAGCCAGATTATATGAAAGATATTACTGTCTCAATGTTAGCTAAGTGGCGAAAAGGCCTATGAGTGCTAGTTATGATGCCTCGTTTCTTTTGTATTTCATTTTATTTTGCTACTTGCTGGTCTGTTCATTGCATTAGTTGAGAAAGCACTTTTTTCTTGCGTCTTTGGTTGTCTTTATCAAGCTTTTGCCTATGGGTTTTGTCATGAAGCAGCTAATGCCTTTATCTCTTGATGCAGTTCTGCCTGATTTTTCGCAAGTATATAACTTCATTGGCAGTGTCTTTGACCCTGAAGCTACTGACCACTTGCAAAAACTTAAGAAAATGGATCCGATTGATGTAGAAACGGTAATATCTTATTGCATCATCTGCCTTCGAATCCATGGTTGACTTCATGTTCTTGTTACCCATTTACTGATTTCTTGATGAGTGGATGTTTTTCCATGTGTGATATTTGGCTTATGAAAGATCATGTAACTTTGGCAGCTTGTGATGCTAAGAATAGGTGTCTGCTTTATGGAGTTTCAGTTGCAGCCTATGTATGAATTGTCTTCATAAGATCGAGCATAACCTTACCTGTTCAATACCTGGAAGGAGCAAAAGAGTGGACTGTTAGTAGCCTGTGCTGCAGCTACCTCCTTTGGTTTGCTTCCAATAGATAGTCACTTTTGTACTTTCCTTCCTATCCCTTAACTAGAGGTCCTCTTCTTGTATCTGTATTATAAATGCCACTCAGCATATATTGATTCTGGACTGAAATGAATACCATGTTAGCTCATAGAATGCCATTACTTCTTTTTTTTTTTTAATGTTCCATTGTGTGTGATGCCATCTTCTATTTTTATACTGCTTGAAACTTAAAACAGCTTGAGTTTTGCCAGGTATTATTGTTGATGAGGAACCTCTCTGTCAATTTGACTAGCCCTGCTTTTGAGGATCATGTAAGTGACATTTGACTTCTTAACTGAGTTTCATTGATTGCACCCTTTTTCATTCAAGTCAATTTTGCTTCTTTGCTTCACGTTTTCTGGAATATTCTTTAGCACCCACTTCATGCATGATTTACCTGTAATGAACTCAACTTCTGCTGGAAATTTTACGCGCGCTCTCTCTCTCTCTCTCTCTCTCTCTCTCTCTCTCTCTCTCTGTTTGTGTCTGTGTGTGTGGGGACTGTGTTGCTTCCCCTCTGCCTTCATGGAAAAGAAAGGAGGGAGGATATCATTTCTTGAAGCAGTTGGTGATAACGTTGTGATGATGATGCTTTATGTTCGACTCTTAGCAGCATGACTTAATTTGTCTTCAGAGATACTTCTTCCAGATGCTGGAATGGGAGTGTTCTAGCAATAATGTTGGAAATAATAGTTGATACAAAGTTGTCTCTGTTCTTCTAGATGTCTTCATGTTAGAATACTAAAAAATATAAAATAAAAAGAGGCGGAAAAGGTATAGAGGAAATGCAAATGTCTCTTGGAACATAATTAAGTCCCTTTCATGGCTCAATGGCAAAGTGAGAGTGAGCTTTCTGTAGACCTTTAAACCTGAAAAAATTTCCGGCCACACCTGGCTGTGTCAAATCGCATGATCTTTAATATGTGTGCAGTGTCATCATCTCTTTGATTTATTGTGGATGTTCTTATCTTGTATATATGTGAATGGAATGCTGGTATGACATGCAAACTGAAAGTAATGAATACTTCATGTGAATGCCTTATGGGTTTAAGACATGTATAAAATAAACAATTTTGAGCAGTTTGTCCTTCAAATGGCCAATAGGAAGAATTCTCGTTGACATGGTAGCGCACAGGCTTAGTACTTACCGTATGGTAGGACACCCTGAGTCTCAAAAGGATGCCAACAATACCTGTGTTGTCAATTCAGGGAAATGCGAGGTCTCACTTGATTCCCTTTAGCTTATTGTATCTGCTACTGGATTTTCAGCCAAAGATGCTCCTCATTGAAGAGATCAAACCAGGAATTTGATGATATGATACTGCAGTCTAACTGATCGCTAATTTTGACATGGAAATATCCCCCCCCCCCCCGATTTCTCCTGCATGTCTGTTTTGGAGAGTTGATATGTTTTATTCTTTCACACATTGGCTCATGCTTTTATTCGTAATTACGTGTATTTTTGGATGTCTATCTTGCTCCGTTGGGACATTTTTCATTTCTCTCTGTCCTTTCTTGCTGACAGAGACGGCTGCTCGCTTCCTATGAAATTGACTCTGAGAGCATGAATCACATCGTCTGTGGCAATTGATCTGACCTTCAAAGCCCTTTGTCAACCCTGTTCTGGTTCCGTCGGTCTGGGATCTCCTCGGGTGATTGCTGGCTGAACATTCTGGATTCGTTACTTACCGGTTTTTCTGTATATAGGAAGAGATACCTGAGTCGTTTTACTTGTAGTGGATGTAAAGCTGTGAGTTGTCTACTGGAGGTTATACATGTACAGGAAGCACAGTTGTCATTATGAGTTTTTTTTTTTCTTTTTCTTTTTGGTCTCGGCATGTAACTTCTGTGCAGGTCTCCTGTTTCTAGATTTACTTTACTGATGTGGCTAGATGACCGTTGATAATTTTAATTGTGAATGAAATAATTAGCGGTCATAAACATTATCTGTAATCGTCTGCAACGCCAGGCATACAGAATTTACAGATTAGTCTGCGGAGTGAGTTAAAATAACGTGGTTCAGGCAGGGCGAGTCCTCCGTTGCTATTATTGATTGCAGAATGGAATGTGATGTGCCTGCGGATGTTCTTGCTGATAACGCCATTTGGCGGTAAGCTGTAGGCTCTCAATAGTTCTCTTTAACTTAATCTAATCAAGATCTATTGAGCTTTATCTTCCGTATTCTAAATGATACATCATTTTCATGCACCCTATTGATGCAAAACTTCTCGATAATTCATAGATCATCTTTATATATTTTATACTTTCAATTTAAGTACTCATATTTTAAACAAGGTTAAAAAAAAAGAAATCATTAAATGTTAGATGTCTCTACTCACCAGAGCATACATAAGTGTAATTGTGTAAGTACCTAGATTCTAACCGAAGAACAAGGAATTGTTCTGTAGAGGCGAAGTTGCCTAGGTGCCATTCTCATAAGAGCATGGCCCAAGTATAAGTATCTAGATTCATGTTGTCCGAGAATTTAACCCTTCAAAATCGATACCAAAATTAGCATAAGTTAAGCGTGAACCTCTAAACCTAGTCAAGTTTGAAGTCCATTGTAGTTTTGAAATCCATAGGAAACAACCAGTTTTCACTTTCACGGATGGCCATGGACAACCATTGCTATTTTTCCATGGTATATGCTGGGAAAACTTGATGCCAATTTGAGGATCTGAACCATTAGGGATTTTTATAGTAGGCTCTCTTGCAGTCTTCCGCTCCTATCTCCATTGAGTAGCCCAATGGAGCAAAATGCTTTTTCATACCCTGTTGAAGAAATTGGATACATAGAAGTCATATTTCTTTCTCAAAACTACCACATTGATGTCATAGTTGTTTCTCAATAATTAGGGATGGGGCCAATACATTTTTTTTTTTGAGGGGGGCGGGGTTAATATTATAGATTTTTTTAAAAAACCTTATTGTTAAAACGGATATATTTACTTTTTTAAAAAAGCATATCACATATTTTTATAAAAAATATTAGAAAATAACAAATTTAACAAATGATTTGGAAGAAAAATACTAATGCCTTAATTTTGTAGAAAAAACTACTATAGAAGATAGCTCATATATAAATTGAAATAAAGAAAATTTTTTTAAATGAAATATATAATTAAAAAAATACAAGATACAAAAAATAATTTACTCGCCATCTTTTTGGAAGAAAGAAGGGCGAATGGGCTAGTAAAGGCGCAATGATGTAAATGAGTCAGCTATACCTTAAAAACAGACAAAGTGGAAAAGAAAAGATGTTAATAAATTTAGCAAAGCAAACATTCAAATATGCGAAACTATAAATTTATTCAAACTACACAACCAGTCACAATGCCAATGAATTTATATGCATAGAAAATGTCTTATGATTTATCCAAATTATAAGGGGCTATGGGCCACGACCCCCATTGCCCTCCTTAGACACAATGTTAAAAAAAATTATCAGGATCGCAACGCTTCAAAATTTATCTAAAAAATGAAAAAGAATTAGCGAAATGAATTTATTCATGTTCTCTGAAATTTGCCAAGAATACTAACATATTGTCAAGACATTGTAAATGAAATATTGACATATACCTTCATTGATTTTTTTCCCTTTAATTTTTTAGCCCCCAAATTTTCCTGTTAAATTTTCACCCTTCACCTTTGTGTGTAATGATCTTAAACCGCTAAATTTACGACAATATCCTTTACATGTGAATTATAAATTAAACAAGAGACAAAGTTAAAACCTTTATTAAAATTAAAAAAGAGACAAAGTAAGCAAATAATTTTACATTTATTAAAAATTATTAATAAAAGCTAATAAGCAATGTACTAAATTACTAAGAAAAACAATAAGCTTATTATGATAAAGTTGTATTAAATTTAAGATTTTTAAAATTAATACACAATATACTAAATAGTGAATTATAACTTAAAGGAACTTTTGGGTACTTTAATAGTTTACCCATTGAATTAAGTTCGGTAAGTTAATATTTTATTTATTTATTTTGAATAAGTCATACAGAGTTTTATGTTTATTTTAAAGTAGTTTATTCTAATTTTAGTAATGTTTAATAGATATTTTTTTGTAATTGACCTAAATTTCCTCTTTTTTTGTTATAATAATTTTTTCCAATTCAACTTTTATTTATAATTTATAAGTTCCAAATACAAAGTGGAATTTTGCAAAATTGGGATTCAAATCATTAAAGGGAGTGAAAATTTGTTTTGTAGGTGCTAAACTTATGAACAGGGACCTGGGTGGGGAGATGTTATTAGGGATCTAAAATGGCTATTAGCTTTATTGTGTCTCAAGAGTAGGCCTGGGCAACGGATCGGATTGGGTCGGATCGGGCCAGCTCATTAACTAAGCGGGCCGGGCTGAACCCCGCACATTTGTTAATGGATCGGTTTGGGTTATGGGCCAAATGAACCAAGCCTGCCCATTATCACCTAATGAGTGTTTTTGATGAGTTAATTTATCAACTAATGTCCTCGTTATTTTTCAACCAAGTTAAACTAATCCAAATTTAAAGTTAAAAAATATACAACCAATTGTAATCCAAATTACAATAAGCTCAAATTCAAAATACACCATTGAGCCATAGCGAAATTAAGGAAGAGGAAACGGAAAAACAACTGGAACACAATAGGAGGGAGAACTAAGAACAAACACCTAAAAGTTCATAAAAAGTAATTGCTACGAACAGCTGAAGTAACAGCAACAGCTGGAGGCTCAATTCTAATCACAAGTTACAATAAACCAAATCTCTGAGAGGTTTTCTGAGCATCTAAATAGCTATAATGCTGAACTGATTGAGCTAAAGAGCCGATCTAAACCTTAGTGTGTTCGTGCTATGTACAACATAATGGACAGAAAAATGGTATCACTTTCACCAGCAATTGAGCTAGGTCTGTCAATCTAGTGAGATAAATATACTGTAAATCCATGAGAAGAAGCTCATTCAGTGCCGTCCATGGGAAAAAGCAAACCTCTTTCTCAGTTACAAGCCCATTCAACTATCAAACGCACCCATTGATTAACAAAATGAATGTCCAGAAAGATCAAAATACATACAGATTCAGACAGACAATGATGGGAGAGAAAAAGGGAATGTCCATAATCGATCTGATGTGATAAAATCAACCCAAGATTCAATCTAGGCATTCGAGTATTTTAAGTATTTCAATTTCCAACCCAGAATGGATATGAAGATTACCTGGACTAGAGGCAAGAACAACAAGACTCGCGTAACAGAACAAGCCAAAATCAACCCATAATGCAACTTCCAAAGTTCGTTCTCATGAGAGGGGTAGAGATGAGGAGAGATGGAGTGAGAGAGTGAGAGAGAGACAGAGAGAGAGAGCCAGTGAGCACAGTTTAGGTTGAGGCAGAGAATGGCCCGTGAGAGTTGGAGAGAGAGTAGGGTTTAGGTTGAGAGAATGGCTCGCGCCCGGCCTGCTCTCGACCCGTTATGCCTAATTAATGGGCAACCTTTTAAGGCCTAGTCCAGTTAACATTTTAAATGGATTTCTACCCTTTTTTTAGGGCCTATCCATTTATACCAATGGACGTCCGGTCCATTGCCCAGGCCTACTCAAGAGCGTGAATTTCATAGGAGTTGAGGTTGAATGTATTAAAGATCGCCTTTTGTTGTGAAGTTCCAATGGGACCGAGCGTTCAAGACTATAGTGGTTGAAAGAGATCGTGCTAGCATCATTTCAAGGTTAAAGGAAAGGGCTAACACAAATTCTAGTTTTGGTTTGATTATTCCTAATGTCGTATCTTTTCTACAAATTAAAGTTAGATTTTTCGGGTTTTTGCTCATGTTAAGAGAATGGCGAATATGTACTCACAACCTTGCTCATCTCTAACTTCATAATTATTCTTGTAGATCATGGGAAAGGGAGGTTTCATATTATGTCTTATAGTTTAGCTCTAGAAGACTTATACATAAGAATCATACTATCCAGTCCATGGTTGCTCGGTGCATGGTTGCCATGTTTGGTCTGTCGCCCATTACCATATCCATTTGTGTATTAAGAAAGCCTTTCTTATCACAGAATCAAACTAAACTTGCTCTCAGACAATATGTTAAATCCCCACTAAACTAAAATGATCTTTACTAAGTCGAAGTTCTCCATCTCTCTCCCTATGTGTGTGTTATGTGTCCTAGCGCAAGCGTAAAGCAACACAAATACACAATTACATCGATATATCTTAGCTAACTTTGTAATGTCAAATCCAAAATATTTATGTGACGTTGCCCCACTTTTAGGTTTTTTTTTTTAAAAAAAATTGATAAGACTACTTAATTTATATAGGTATTTGTTTAAAAATTGTAGGGACATATGCATGCACATGCACGCACGTGTGCTAACTTGAAATTGAATTTCTTAATTAATGAATATCCTAGGCGCCATTGTGATAGTAATTTGAAGGAATGAGATCTAACCAGTGGCAGAACTTGCAAATAATAATTTTTTGGAAGGGCGTGGGTGGAGGGAGAAGGCTTTAAACCGTAAACCTCTATGTCTAGATAGGAAAAATTCGGCCATAATTGTAACATAAATCTTATGTGTATTACATATATAACACATTTCATATCTATAATCATGGCCGAAAAAAAAAGGAGGGGAAGTCGGCCCCTGTCACAGTCTCGGACTCTCAACCCCATAATAGTTCTATTCTAAAATTTTTGTACATGTAAAATAAAATCAAAATTCTCTCTCATTGACGCAATTTCGTCCTCCACCAAAAATTTGTTGGTTGAGGTGATTTTAGCAAGCAATAATTCATCTCAATATGATTACACGTTCATGAGCTTCTCAGATTGATTTCTCTTTACATTTTTTAAAACAAGGATGACACAAAAACAACAACAATGTTAGACACTTTTTCTCACAAGAATATGCCCAATTATATCCTCTACTAAAATTGCCCTAATAAGCAACAACAACAACAACAACAACAGCAGCAACAAGTCCCAGTGTGGGTTCCGCTTTCGCGGGGTCTGGGGAGATCCAGTTGTAGGCAACCTTACTTCTACCGACATTCCTACTCGTAAAGAGGTTGATTCCAAGAGACCCACGAAAAGAGTTTTGAGAAAATATTTTATAGACGAAAGAATTTGCGAAAATATTTAATGGGAAAATATTTAATAGAGGAAAGATTCTATAGCAAGGGATGCCCGAGGTAAATAAAAGCTAAATACAAGATCAATCGCTGAAGTTATGAAATAAAAGGATAATATAATAGAGGAAGACAATATACCTGGACGACCAGCAGTAAGCAGACGAGACTCTTCTTGGAAGACAGTACAACCTGCATACAAACACCACATACGAAAAAAACCTCTACCAGCGCTAAGCCCCGGCAACCAGAAGAAAACTACAGGGTCGACTCTCCGCTATCTACAGTCTTAATTCTATCCCGCTACAACTTTCTATCATGAGCCCTAATAAGCACTGTTGGAAAACATAAATCAGTTGAAAATGAAGCAGTAATAGAATACTTAAAATTTGGACAACTAATCTACTGCTATGTTTGCATATCTAAACACATGGTTGCTAGTAATCTGAGCGACTTGATCTCTCCACACTTGAAGATCCTTGAATCTTGACACATGAAGCTTGGAAAGGATGTGAATCTTCCCTTCTAAAGCATAGATGACTGTGTCTTGTTATTGTTTTCTATAATCAATTGACTGAAACTTGCTTGAATAATTGAACATAGATCATTGCTTAGCGCTCTAACCTCTGTCACCAATATTGAAGTATTACGTTGTCATAATAAGCTTCTCCTGTCTTGAGTATCTGCTACTTTGGTCTCGGACTATAAAGTCTCCTGCTATTGAGGAGTTGATAAGTGATCCATCAAAGTTGAATTTGATGAATCTTGGGGGCTGGAGTGCCACCTCACAAAATGAATTGAGGTGGAAGGGGGAGAAGAAGGCCCCCTCAAATTAGTATCAACCAACATACAAGTTTGGTTTCTCTATTTCGTGCTAGCTTTTTTGCCCGTACTCGACCTGTAAGGGGATTGAAACATTTCATTTGTGAAGATCATTGCATTCCTGGATTTTCAGATGCTACACAGTAGAAACGAAAACTTTCGTTTTAACATTGGGTTATGGGAGGATTGAATCCTTCCTAAACTTTGTGATAAGTCTTGGCATCCAGCGGGAGAAACACTAAATGGAAGCTAATGGTGTTTATCAGCAACTACTCAGATTTGATTATTTTGCAATCTTTGAAGAGATGTTATGAAGGTTCAACATTACCAAAAGATATAGCACAAAGTGGATCATATTGAGTCCCGTTCTCAACAGGATACCTAGTGATAGAGCTTTATCACAAAGTTGTCATAGAAAGACTTTAGTTTTACACATAATATCAATTTTTCAAATTCAATTGAAAGACCATTCGATATGTCTTATTTGATTGTCAATAAAAAAAAAAAAAAACAACAATGATAGTTGTATACTCTCAATCTATCAACTTATTCCCCTCCCCCCAAAAAGTCAATGATGGTTAACTTGGTTTTGAATAAGATTTGGCAATGGTCAGGATAGCTAGATACTACGGTTTGGTTGTGATTTAATTTTGCTATTATTTCTTTTTAAATGTGTTTAATGTTTAAACTATCAATATCTTAAGTTCCTTTTAGAACGACACTGGGATTAAGTTAGAATGTTACATTCCTCTATTGGCACATCAACTATCAATTTTCACATCTAAAATTTCACATTTGTATGGATATTTAGCTTTTGGTTTTGCAGATTTTATTACTGATTTGATCCGCCCTATTTATGAAAACTTGTTCATGATTCATCCTGATATATATTTTTTTGTTTGGGGGGGGGGGTGTGGCCTATGTGGCTTTTCTAGACATAAGGGTTGCAAATATCTTCATTAATAAATATCAAGTGTATTCTTATTTTCCATCAAAACCCCCCTACACTTCAAACCCTTGTTCATGGGACCAAATCAGAAGCCAACATCTTTCCCAACCTGCATCTTCCAAGACCCTTTCTCTCTCCTCAACCTCCTGGAAACTGCATGCTCAAGCCAAAGGATTTGGGGGCAAACAGAGCAATGAAAATGCAGCAAAACTTAGCAGCAAAAAAGCAGGAGGAGAAGAAGATGATGATGATCAGATATCGCAGGTCGTATTCAACAGGATGATAAGAAGAATCCTGGCATCAATGGGAGGGCCATTGATAGTGGGGGTTGTGTTGCTTAAACTGTTTGATTTGTTAAAGGAGAATCATGTGTTAGAAGTGCCACTTTGGGTTGCATTTATAACAACATTTGTCACCTTTGGGAACTCTGCTCTTAGGGTTGCTTATGGCTCTTTATCTACTAGTTGGGATCCTGAGGAAGAAGGGTCTTTTCTGGGGTTGGAACAAGCTACCTAGAATTGGACTGAGATGTGGCAACAGGATTGTTAGACAAAGTAGGACTAACCTGGATACGGAAATAATTGTCGGGAGTAGTTCACGAATTAGTGATTAGGGGGGCGGCTACCAGAGTTGCCTTAGGAATGTCCACGTCTCAAACCCAAGTGCTTGGCAGTGATGGTAAGGCAGCCATGGGGAGGGGAGGAGAGTGTGAGAGGTGAGACTTATTTGTGTCTTGTGTGTGTCTGGTTGACCCTCCCAAACCTCCTTTTATAGGTTATGGGGGGCAGCTAGGGTTGCCTACGGCAACACTTCGTGGCCGTTGGACCTCACTTAATAGGCCCGACCAACAGCTCCTACTCGGCCACAAAGGTCGTAAACACATGTTCTCCATGAATCATGACTCCTCACGCTTCATACTGGAAATAGGACGTGCGACCGAAAATTAACAAGCAGTGCTATATTAAGTTACCATCTAACTAACATAACACTTTCACGAAAGTGCGATACCCCAAGTCATCCTAAACATCACTAGTGACATTTCTAATCCCTTATGTTATGATATATCATATGATTATATACTCAATATAATCGCCCGGGTTGATATTGGTGATGATGGATAGACTTTTTCTTAAACACTCATGATATTGCATCTTAGCTTAATTGCTTTCCTAACATGTTCTTGCTGAACCGTATATACCGTGGTTCTTGGGAAACATATTAAAGTAGCATCAAGCCTTGACTTCATTTCATAGCTTTAAGTTAAAAGGGTTATCGCCTACAGGGTCACCCAGTGACAAGAGATAGAGAGGTCAATTGTCACTCCGTATATGGTCGTCTTTTAAGCACACACAGTATGAGATGTGTGTCATGACATAGCTCCCACTTACTTGGGATCGTCACTCTATATGCCATACGAATCGCCAGTCTAGATTTTCATACAAAAAAAAAAAAAAATCTAACCTGAGCTACTAGATTAATATACTAAATGCTAATCTTGACGCTCAAGATTCGACTTTCAAGGTTTCAATATAAAATCATGTCTCATATTCAACTCCCTCGAATCTCATCTTAGATTTACTAAGTCGACTATTTCTCACTCATATACTTCTAGTATGAGTAATCAATATTGCACACCTAGTGCTAATACGATTCTGTCTCATCCTGCCTGCTATTCAAGTATCAGGGCGATTGCCTGTGTGACTAAGGTAATCGGAAGCCTGTCATATTTCAACATGTCTAATAGATAAATCACAATGCATTTAGAAAAGGAACTTTCAATCTTTATTTCATAAATGCTCATTACATGAAGAACGTATCTGTCATAACAAGATTCTATCCAAAAACTAAACTCTGCGAAGCCCTAGACTCAACGAATGTGCTTTGAAAGCATCTCTAGGAATCGACTTAGTTAATAGATCAGCGATCATCTTGTTAGTGGGTATATACTTGATGGCAACCTCCTTTCTCTTTATGGCCTCTCGCACAAAGTAATAACGCCTCTTGATTTGCTTGGTCTTCTGATGTAACTTCAGATCTTTAGCAAACTGGATGGCGGCTGTGTTGTCACATAGCATCTCTACATGATCATCAACTCTAGGAGTGAGGTTAGGATCCTGGAGGAAACTCCTAAGCCACATTGCCTCATGTGTGGCTGGCCTACATGCGACATACTCTGCCTCCATAGTCAGCAGAGCTATGCAGTCTTGCTTCTTACTGCACCATAATATAGCTCCTTCACCCAGGGTGAACACATATCCTGAGGTTGACCTGAACTCATCTGGGTCACCACCCCAATCGGCATCTGAATATCCTCTCAACTTAAGATCCCCGTCTTGATAGGATAGGACCAAGTCGGTGGTACCACGAAGGTAGCGCATGATTCTCTTAACAGCTTGCCAATAAGTTTGTCTTGGGTTGCTTTGGTAACGACTTACCAAACCAACCGCAAAACAAATGTCCGGCCGTGTACATAACATGGCGTACATTAAACTTCCTACAGCACTAGCGTATGGGACATTGCTCATGGCCTCCTTTTCTTTGTCTGTTTTTGGGCATTGGTCGAGGCTCAAGGTTAAACCCTTTTCAACTGGAGTCTCTACGAGTTTGGAATAATGCAGGCGGAATCGTTCTAAGACTTTCTTGATATATGCTTCCTGTCTCATATCTAAAAGTTTCTTATGATGATTCCTTATTATTTCTACACCTAGAACATACCTGGCTTCACCCATATCCTTCATCTCAAAGACAGAGGATAGCCACTTCTTATGTTTTCGATCATCTTCAAATTGTTCCCAGCCAGTAGTATGTCATCAACATACAAGGTAAGGAACATAATCCCCCTGATTGATATTTTGACATATACACAGTGGTCCTCCGAAATCATAGATAAGCCAAATGAAGTTATAGTTTCATGGAATCTCAAGTACCAAGATCTGGAAGACTGCTTGAGGCTGTATATGGACCTTTTAAGACTACATACCTTGTCCTCTTGTTTCTTTGACACAAAACCAATGGGTTAGTCCATATAGATCTCTCCCTCAAGGCTACTATTAAGAAAAGCAGTCTTTACGTCCATTTGAAACAACTCTAAGTCTAAATGGACAACCAGGGCTGGGAGTAGGCGAATAGAGGCAAATCTCACCATAGGAGAAAGTGTCTCTTCATAGTCTACATCCTCAATTTGTGTAAACCCTTTTGCCACTAAATGGGCTTTGAACTTATCGATCGAACTATCTGCCTGACGTTTTATCTTGAAAACCCACTTGTTTTCAATAAACTTAAGCTGGCATGGAGGGTCAACAAGTTCCCAAATCTTGTTTCTTGCCATCGAGTCCATCTTATCCCTCATAGCATCTATCCACTCTTTGTGGTAGAGGTAGGCTCTTCGACTTCTAAGGGAATGCATCGGAATATTTCCTCTTCGATTTGGAAATATCGTTGAGGAATTCTTCCACGCTCACTCCTTCAGAGCCTGGGGCCTTCATTGTTTGTCTGCCTGGGTTAGACATCCATCTCCTTTTCTCTAAGAGGTGTGGGACCCTGAGTATATGGAGAGTTGCTCCCACTATTCCTTTAGGGTGTGGGATCCAAAACATGTGGACTAACTGCATGGTCGGGAACTGGAGATTGAGGACAGACCTCACTTGCAGGTTGACTTTCCTCATGTATAGGAGATCAATAATGAATCTCATTCTCCTGGGAAAACAAGTCTCCCCCATTCCCTTCACGTAGGGGAGGCATACCATCTTCGGTAACTTGGTTAGAATCCAAATTCTCCCCCTCACCGAATGATGGTTAGATGTTTTGCTGTAATTCAAATAGTTCGACATCCTTCTTGACTTCATCCATGGTCAGGAACTCATCCTCGAGAAAATCGATATTGCGAAAATCTATTTCTGTCATGCCGCCATTTGGGTGTTCCCCATACATCACATATCTTTTAGACTGTGCGGGATACCTAATGAACACCATTTTGGTGGCTCTTGGACTAAATTTTCATATTTATGGGTTGGGTTATGCACATAGCCGGCCGAACCCCATGGGCGTAAATGGTCCAAGGATGGCTTCTTACCAAATCATAACTCATATGGCGTGGTAGGTATACTTTTGCTTGGCACACGGTTGAGAATGTAGGCTGCCGTAAGCAGCGCATCCCTCCAAAAACTGATTGGGAGGTTAGCATGTGCCATCATTGACCTGACCATGTCAAGCAATGTACAATTTCTGTGTTCCGCAACACCGTTCTGTTGTGGGGTGCATGGAATTGTTAGCTGTCTTTGTATACTTTTTCTTCACAGAACTCCTTGAACATATCAGAGAGGTATTCACAACCTCGATCAGTTTGAAGGATCTTAACCCTACATTCTAATTGAGTCTCTACTTTTACAAAGCGTTTGAACACATCAAGTGCCTCGTAGCGCTGAGATAATAGGTACACATACCCATATCGTGAATAATCGTCTACGAGAGTAATAAAATAGACAGCCCCATGTCATGCTTTAACGTTCATGGGTCTGCATATATTTGAGTGGATTAATTTTAAGGGACTAGATGCTCTTGAGGCCTTACCAAAAGGCTTTATTGTTGCCTTTCTAGCTAAACATGACTCACACCTATGCAACTTAACCCCAGTGAGTCGGTCTAGAATACTGTCTTTAGCTAGCCTATTTAACCTATCTTGGCCCACATGGCCAAGTCTAGCATGCCACTTAACAGATTCAGAATTGGAGTCAAAGTAAGAAACATAAGCAGAAGATATATTATTATAGTTATCATCTAAATCCAAAATAATGAAATCTCCTTTCAAACTTGCTTGGCCAAACAAATTGTCATTGTAGAACAAATCTAAACCGTCTGGACGAAAACCAAAAGTAAAACCTAATCTTATTAAAGAAACATAAGAAACTAAGGAGCATCGCACCCCAGGTGCATAGAGGGCGTCATGAAGAAGCAACTTATTTCCTCCACGGAGTTTGAGCTGGTATGTTCCTACTCTAAAGACATCTTCCTCACTACCGTTCCCCAGTACGACAGTCCGTGAACCCACCGGGTAGTGATGGAACTCCACGAATCCAGCCCTATCCTAAACTATGTGCTTTGTTGCCCCTGTGTCTACAATCCATTGAGGAAGAGAGTTAGCAACGAATGCATGGGAACAAACATATAATTCAGGAGTTTTAGTGGAAGAAGGTACCTTGACGGGCTCAGGACAATTCCGAGCAAAATGACCCCTCTTTCCACAGTTATAGCACTTCACACATGCCATATCCTTAGCTCTGTTGCCCTTGACCTTATGCTTCTTGGCAGTACCACCATTGGAGCGAGAGTTCTGGGATGACGGGGGTCTTTCGTAGGTTTCTTACCATGGTAAGGTTTCCTACCCTTGGGGCCCGATCCTTTGGCAACGAATGCCACACTAGGAGGTGCATATAACTTTAGGCGCTCTTCCTCCATTTCGAGGTGTTTGGAGATTGCCTCGAAGGTCTTGATGTGCTCAGTGTGTGTCATAAATACTTTAAAACTTTTCCAATGTTCATTGTCATTGGGAAGAGCTCTAATCACATTTAGGACCTGTTCTTCCTCAGAAACTTCTTACCCTGCAGCCTTAAGGTCTCGAACCATAGCACTCATGGTTCGAAGGTGTTCGGAGATACTATGAATGGAGTCAATAGTATACTGCATCCATTTCAGCTGCAAGGTACGCAATCTTGTAGTAGATGTCTGCCCGAACCTAACCTTAAGCTGCGTCCACATGTCCTTAGCAGTGTGGAAGCGTTCAAACTCACCTACGAGATCGTCCTGCATACAAGACGGCATAGTGTAGCGTGTAGAACGAACGCATTTGAACCATGCCTGATACGCCTTTAGGTTTTTTTTGTACTGCTCAGTTGTAGTAATATCTCTACCTTGTTCATCTTTTTCAACCGGAGGAGCCATGGAGGAGGTCAAGAGGTCTAGCATGTCATCATTATTTAAATAGAACTAGACTTTCAGATGCCAGATATCGTAGTTCAAACCATCCAGTTTGTCATCAAATTGCATACAACATATCATGTTTCTAGCTGCCATATCTGGAAGGATATACTTATTTGTTAGACATGTTGTTTTAATAATTAAATTATCAAGAGGAGCCCATCATTCATAATATACGTTCGAAAATTTCGCTAAACTCATAACCATCACGTATAGCTACGAACTTTGGAGTTCCTTTAATTTAATTATGAACTTATCTTCATTTAATTTCCTTAAAGGTTTTGTTAAACTAATTAACATTTTGATCTAGTGACTATCACAAAGATATTCACTCTTAATTACGTAAATATATTTACATAATTTTTATATGATTTCCATGAAACTAATTCATTAAACACAGCTTGATTTTGTTTTAATATATATAACACAAAATTATATAATCAACTTCAAAATTCCATACTGTTAATAATAATATGAAAATAAAAGCCAAAAAAAATATAACTCATAATATAGAATAGATTAATGGCCACTTTCAGCATATAAAACGAATTTATACGACTATGGTGGCAAATATTCAGTAGTTCATATCGAAACAGCCAAATTAAAAACAAATCTTGGCCAAACAAAAAACAGCCCACTAAACCAGGACCCCCCTTTCCTTTTTTTTTTGATGATTTAGCCCAAACCAAGGGGGTTTTAAGGGTGAGTGACTCACTTACTAATCCTAAGCTCTCACTTCTTCTCTGTCAGCCTCTCGCACTCTCTCCTCCTCTCGACCCCGAAAATGACTCCCCTCTCTCTCTCTCTCTCTCTCTCTCTCTCTCTCTCTCTCTCTCTTCATCTCTCTAATTCTCGATCTGCTCCTCACCCAGAAAAATGGAACCCAGAGCTTCTACTTTCTCGGCTTGCTTCACCGCCATGATTACCCTTCTCCTTCTGGGTAGCCATGCCGCTGAGGAGATCTGCCCATCACCAGATGATGAAACCCCCACCAGGTGATATTAAAAAAAAAAAAAAAACTCCCCTTGTAACCTTAGATTCTACCTACCCTGATCAAAACGTGCGACATCATCGTATAGATCGGCTAGAACCGAGTCTAACGACAGGCCCCACACGTCCAACGCGCCACTAAGGCGGTGGCGCGTGGGGTCACGCGCCTTCATATAATGGTTTCTCTGCTTCTTTTGGTCGGTGTTGCGTAGATCGGAGGCTATGGCGATGATAGGAGGAAAGAGGAAGCCCAGATGACCTCTATCGGCAGCGCGTGACATACACGCGCCACCCCTCCAGGAGATTTCTGGTGGTATGGCTCGGTTCCCTTATTTCTGTTTTCTACCTCTTTTCCTTTCCTCCTTTTTTTTTTTGGTTTTAGCCGAAGTTGAATTTCAGGCATAGAGGGGTTAGGGTTTTCGAGTTTGGAGTTTTGATGTGAGGGAGATAGGGTTTCGAGTCTGGGCTTTGTAGCATGTTAATGGTTTCGAATGAAAACATGCTTGCATATCCAATCACATATTCAGTTTTATTCATGGGTTATCAATCGAATTAATCATTCGATGAATCAGAACATGTCATATATTCTTGGTTTTCAAATCTGGATTTTTAACAAAAACAGCAGCATACATGCATTCATGAATTCGACTGATCAGAATTGCACTAAGAATCGTAATCTGGATGCATAATAACGATTATCAACCAACTATCATAGTCTTTCATATATTAATCTGGGCAAGATTTGCATATAAACCTATAAAATTGCATAAAGAATCATGCTTTCACGTTTTAACAGCATGATAGCATAGGCATTCTTGAACAGCATGATAACTAATCACGTCTTTAATATATATATATATATATATATATATATATATATATATATATATATATATATATATGCTTGCAGGACATAACCATATTAAGCAATCTGGAATAGGTAGTTTATTCTTTTATTCTAGGTTTAGAATAAACTAAAACATGTTTGTGAAAACTAATCTGGACGGGACAGATTAACAAATAATCAGTGTTGTCACTAAATATTTAATCTTTAGCCAATTCAAGACATTAGAATCACAGAAGCATGCTTTTGATTGCATAATTACGAAAATTAGTAACTGATCATATAGTCATGTCCTCAGAACCTAAGCATGCTTATTATTCAGATTTTAAATGCATTAAACGGGACTAAAACCGATCAGTTTGGCTCTGATACCACTGTTAGACAAAGTAGGACTGACATGGATGCGGAAATAACTGTCGGGAGTCGTCCACGAATTAGCGATGAGGGGGGCGGCTACCAAAGTCGCCTTAGGAATGTCCACGTCTTAAAGCCGAGTGTCTGGCAGTGATGGTAAGGCAACCGTGGGGAGGGGAGGAGAGTGTGAGAGGTAAGACTTATTCGTGTCTTGTGTGTGTCTGGCTGACCCTCCCAAACCTCCTTTTCTAGGTTATGGGGGGCAGCTAGGGTTGCCTACGGCAACGCTTTGTGGCCGCCGGGCCTCACTTTATAGGCCCGGCCAACAAGGATGAAGCAAATAAGTGACAACAGAGCCCCCCACCGCTCTTTCTTTTTTTCAAGGAATGTAGCAAAATTTGCATAAGCAAATATATGTATATTGTAGCTCTAATCCCTATCCGTTTCTCTGTGTATGCTTGGGTTGGAAAATGATGCTTCAAATTGATTTTAAAATGAGAGTTGGCTATAAGCTTGAAACTCTTGCCTACCGGAGATTAGATAACACACCCCCCCCCCCCCAAAAAAAAAAAAAAAAAATCCAACTTTAATAGACTAACTATTAGTTGCTTGGGTAAGGGCACTAGACTGTAGACATTTGAATCTTCGTAGATCTTACTGTAGCAAGATTAACACTGAATGGTGGTAGTGTTGGATTACAGTGAACTTGTCTGCAATCAAACTGTAGTACTTCAAAATCAGTGAGGGCATAAATTAGAAAGAACATAATTGGGGTCATTTGAAAAGCCATTGTCAACATTATTGACATCGGTATTTTCCTCATGAATTTGAGGAACCACTTGAGCAATGGTGGATCTCGTAAAAAGAATTTAGGAGGGCCAAGATTTGAACCCCTAATAAAATAGAGTGAGTTTTACCACAAATCCAACATTACCTTATGTATATTACAAGTAACACATTATGCATATATAATAATACAATAAAAAGTTGGAGGCTTGGGCCCCCTCCCACCCCCAACAAAGATCTGCCCCTGCACTTCAGTGCAATTTTCCTAGCCAGTTCTTCGGTTCACAGAGATTCAATAATGTAAAAACTATATGTATTTGGATACATGTCATCTTCAATAACATGAACTATTCTCTCAAGGAGTTCAGAATAACCAGGTTGTCATAGCTTCTCATATGAACCAAGCTGCTTCAGTGGTGAACTCCTCATCGGACCTGAATATGTTGCGGGAGAAGCTAGCCTGGATCTTGCAGGAGAACTCAGCAGCGTGGGTCTTGCTAGAGGTGGCAGTATGAATGGTTGCACGGGTGACCCCAAAATTGGAGTAGTATGGTATGAGGAACGAGGCGATGCCACAGGACTCCTCCAACTTGGACCGGAAGATCTTGGAGATGACCTTAGCATGGGTAGCATATTGATTTTGATCCTGACATTTGCACAGTTTTATGCCACTTTGAGTTACCGCCTGATAAAATTCTGAGGCCTTTTTTTTTTGGGGGTGGGGGGGGGGGGTTACTCTCAAAGTAAGGCAGGGCCAAGCCGAGGGTAACTGGGGAAGGGAGAGCAGAAGAGAAAGCTTGACCAGGCCAAACCCAACCAGATAGCCACCTCGGGTAGGGAGGCAATGTGTGTCCTGGGGCCGGGACCATGAAGCCAAAGGCATCTTGGCACCTAATAATTCAAGTTAAAATGGGAAAATAAGTTTGAATATAGCCTCTACTTACTTGTTATGAACATCAACATACTCATCGGTTTCATCAAATATTTCTTCCTGTAATCAATAAAAAGATATCAGTCGAATAAATTCTGATTGGAGGATAAGGAATGGGAAAAATGACAATTAACTGAACTGTTGTGTGATACTCTTCATTCATGGATCCACTAATAAAGATACAGGGAGGTTGAATACTAGAGGCCTATGACCAGAGACCCGCGTGGCCGTTGTACTTGTAATAGTGAAAGTCTGGAAAGCTTTCACGGTATGTGGACATTAATTACAGATAGGAATTTTCTATCCTAATGTAGTGGGATCTCAGAAGGTCAAGATGTACAGTCCTGGGAGGAACTATCAGAGGATTTTTGTAAAAGACACATGGACATGTTTAAATGAATGAAAATTAAGTATAAACTTCTAACGCAACCAGTCTACCACTACTGAAAATTTATGCAAATAGTGGTACTAGTGGAAGATGTGACAACTAAAACATACTGAGAAAATGGTATTAGTGAAAGCAGACAAAACTGAGGTGTTTATGAAAGGACACAAAGACTAAGCTGTATTACACCTAATAAATAAGTAGGTTCAACAAAAGTTATAAGAACTTGCACTGGATCCAAAAATACACATAACAGAAGGGGGCGGGGGCTAATTTCAATTTTCTATGGAACACTGCATCGCAGAAGCACAAGCAGTTACAAAGTTGTAGAATGAGAAAAGATGCATGCCCCTGCCCATCCAGAATTACCTGTAGTAGTTCCTCCATCACATCTTCCATTGTGATTACACCAATCACTTCTTCATTGGGATCCGGAAAAGCATCGAGATCTGGTGGTTGTAGAATGATCGCATTTCCACTGGGCACAAAGGCCCCTTTGCCTAGCTCCATGGCATTAGTAACCGAGATACTATGAGTTCCATTTTCAGTTGATACACTCAATGTGTTTCTTGATGCTTTTTTTTGCTCTTTTTTAAGACACAGACACTGCTGATATGTCCCTGTGAATTTATGCACATAGCAGGCCAATGTCAAGTTCTTGACCAAGTTCAGAACTGTAGCAGTGAAATTTATGCTTCACAGTGAGGAAATGTCAGGTGGACAAGAAGTCGAACTCTATGCTCAATTGGAGACACCCCTAAGCTTGAACCCCCAATCTTACCTCTCTCGTGTATTGAGGTCCCAGTACTAAAAAATAATGTATAATAATAAAATTAAAAAGTAAGAAAAAGCTCACTATACCTTTCTTCTGAAATTGTTCTGGTGTTGAAATCATATGAGGCTTCATTGCAGCCAACAAAGGTCGTTTGCTCTTCACCACTACTCCCATATGGCTGTTACCCTTTTGAAACAGATTCAATATATCATACAGGGGCAAGTGATCGTAGAATCTGCAACAAAAGGAAAACGCACGTTAAGTAGCTACAAAAAAGATCCCTGTGCAGAAGGATGTGCCCATGGCTGTGACATATACAGTGTCAAACCTTGGAATTTTTCTAATAGTGAGATTTCTTATAGGGGTTTCATCTTCAGCGCGGCAGGCAATCAAGTTTTTTACCTACAATTGAAAGTATAGGTAAATAACCATTCAAAGTTTAAATTTTAGCCAATGCAAAACTCAAAACCGCACGAGTGAAACTACATGTAACAATAAATCAAGAGTAACATATCATAATGGATAAAAGAATTACATATTCCCTACTTCATACCAAAATAAGACCTATAATATTCGTTGGACTGCCAGAGTAGACTGGCACACGACTATGACCCTTCCTCATTATCAAGTCCATCGTGTCCCTGTAAATAAAGCTCAGTGATGAGAAACTGAAGGAAAAGAGAACATATGAGGAAATGACGCAAGAGATATGAGAAGCTTACTGGTGAAGTTTAGCATTTATATCAAGTGAAAATACTTTGGAGATAGGAGTCATAGCATCTTTAGCCGTCTTTGCTGTTAACTCCAGAGCTCCACCTATGATGGTTGTTTCCTCATGAGTCAACTCTCCGCCTTTGCCAGCCTGGCGACAATAATTAACACTTTCATTTTACGAAAATCTACAATTCAATATGAGCAACTTCACTTCTATATCACTAACCTCATTGGCATGGAGATCAACAAAAGTTTTCAGTTCTGACCGTCTTAGCAGTGCAGCGTGTGCTTTGCCAAGCAGCCAGTCCAAAAGCTGATATTATTTGGACAAAAACCGTAGTTAATATCAAAGTCACCATGATCGTAATATCACTTGTATTACACTATTACTCCTAGATATCAAGAAGAAATCGTACAAATTCAACAAAAAAGCAATCAGTAGAATTCTGCCAAATATCTGGAACCCCCATGCACCACGTTCCAGTTCACGCATTCTGGGAATGGTGCACCATGAACAGATCATACCAAACCATAACCATCGAGTCTCACCAATGGAGAGTGTGGGGGAGAGGTAAGATGTATGCGGCCTCAACTCTACAAATGGACCGCAAAAAGAAGCTTTTATTGGACCCTAGATTTAAAAGGCGTTGATGGCCTACTACTACTTGTTGGAGTAATTTCTATTAGATGAAAATTTAATGAGATAATTATTTCCATAAAAGTAGTTATGGAAATATATTTTTGAGTTATGCCTAAATAACAATTAATTATCTTGATAATTAATTATTGTAATGTACCTTTTGGTAAATAATTAATTTGATTAATTATCTATGAAGAGGTACAAGCTAAGTTAGTTTAGATGATTAACTAACTTATATCTTTTAAAGAAATGGTGCTTTTTAATAAAAAGGGTGTGTTTATGAAGAGATATGTTCCTTTTGAAATGATATTTGTGAAAGAATGCTATTCTTTCATGAAGAGGTGTGAATGTCTCTATAAAATGTGGCATGGTGGCATGTTAAGGGTAACGTGTTGATGGGCATGATCAAGAGAGTTATACTATCACCATAATCCCTAGAATTTCTATCATGTCTTGGACACTTAGGGACCTATCTTCGTGAGTACAACACGCAGATAAGGGAGGCTTTTTTGTATCCCAAAGACCTATTCAGGTAGCCCTGTTGCACAGGGGGCGAATAGAGTCTTTAGGAAAAGCGTACTTACACCTGCCTAAAAACCTCGGTTAATTTGACACTGAGTTTGTCTATGACAAACTGAGATACGTTTCCATCAAACTGAATTTTACATCAACAATCTAAAGACTCTATTTCATCTAATACAAAGAAGTCGATTATTTATGTGTCAATTGAGGGTTTGATGGAGATAGAGACATGATTATAAAAGGGATGCAATGGCTACGGTGTGTTGTTTATACTAGTTTTCTCTTGATAGAATCAACATTAACGTTGATTTGTTCATACAACAATGTAATGTCTGTAGCCTAAAATTGTTGTATGTAATTATTGATTATGAGATCTAGAGAGATCTATAATCATGTTTATAATTATATGGTGAGAATTTGATATAAATGTGATATCAAATGCAATATATTATTGCCTCGAATAGATAAATTACTTTCGAGAAGTCCATAAACTTACACAGTTTAAGTTGGACATGGCAATGGCTATAATATGACAATTATTTCCACATAATCAAGTGTGCATACAATCGTTTATTTTACGACTTGGCTATTGATGGGATTCTCACGTAGACATCGCAATTAGACGAGTGGATGCAACATGTTAATTGAGAGATAAGTGGTTCTCGTTTTTGCTTTCACTTTTCCTCTTTTGCATTTGTCTCAAATACAATGCATTTGATTCATGTTCTGGAGATAGTAGACAATTGAAAGTTGATTAACCACCCATCATGCGTGATAGCTTGTGCAAAACCATGCCGGCCTTTGATTGAAAACATTAGGTTTTTTATGATCTTCTATTGATAATTAAATTGTTATTTGATTAATGAATTAATTCGCAAATGATGCATAGCTCTTGTTGGCAAAAGATTATGTGCATGTGAATTGATGACATAATTGAACTAAATAAACATGTTACAGATTGCAACTATCTGTGGTTATTGATATTTTATATCATGCATGTAATGGGATTGATCACAACTGTCCGGATAACGTTGATTTATCACGATAGTGCCAAAAAGCTTTATTCTCATGGAATTATGAAAATACGTCTTTTGTAGGTTATTGTCTTGTGCTCTCTTGCACATTAAGAACATAAATGTCCATGCATTTTATTGGACTTTACACCAACACTACTTCAGAACGAAAGAAGCGAAGATGGTTTAGCAAGACATTTGCTATGGCTCCTTATAATCCTAAGAAGAAAAAGACACCCTTTAATCAATCTTTAGCAGCCTTCAGAAGTAGATAAAAACAGTCTACCACGGGCCACTAGCTAAAATCCCATGCAATTTTTTATATTAGGTGGTGCTCTACAGATTGCATTGCATTCCAATTTCCATGCATACAAGTGAATAAACCTTTAAGGGCAAGAAGAACAAACTGTTCACTTGACAAATAAACTTTCATTTCCTGAATCTTCTGCTCCATAACACCCCCCCCCCCAAAAAAAAAAAGAAAAAATTTGCTATGCCGATGGCTTATTGCGGAAAAACGTACCTTGCTTATTGGATAAGATAAGGGTAGCAGGATAATCACGAGTATACGGACAACAACAGCAAGTTTTGCACCCACACTCAGTCCATATTGTGAGCATACAGCCTGAGGGATTATCTGCGATATGATGAATGCACTTTTTGAATAACCGTAGACATAATCCACCATTCAAGATGTGGGGTATAGGCAGAAAGGGGACGGGGGAGTGGCAACTTCTTCAACAGTTATTAGGAGCATCCATAGCAAAGTTCGTTGGTTACCTCACCGAATGCAAGAATGAGTGTGACTGATATCAATATAGCACCCCAGGCTGGGAGAAGAGCATCAAGGAAAATTGGTAAAGCCTGGAGGACAAAGAGCTGATTATGTAAACAAGAAAAGAGAAACAAAACATCAAAATTTTCAGCGATCAAAAATACCTCCATGGCCATGGCATTGTATATGAGGAGGGTACATAGTAGTAGGTGCTGATTCTTAACAAGAGGCAAAATTTTCTCTGCAGACAGGAAGAACAAGAGAAACAAGAAACAGCATTTCATTTAGGACAGGACATTCCTGAATATTAACGAAATATTCGCAGCATATTAGACCACCAACCTGCATCTTTCCTGTCCTTGGGCTGACCAGACTTAGCAAGAACCTCAAGATCAACTAGGCTAAGCGACATAAGTCCTAAGGTAAGGCCTGACATAAGGCCAGCAAAACACACAAGAGCTACAGATACGACTAGATAAATCCAAAACATGGGTTGACAACATGGGACATCATTTGCGGCCATCTTTTCCTAGAAATGTTAGAGAGAGCTTTAACCAACCACTAAAACTAATGAAGCCTTGGAGTGGAAATCTCAGTTAAAACAGAAAAGCATGCTTGGGAACAAGAAAGATGGTAGGGGATATAAAAGAGCAAAAAGTGGCACAATACAGGAATTTGGTTTTGGAAGATTCTATGGGGAACAATGTCAGCATATGCTCAGAAATAAAAGAATGAGAAACGAGACAAACTGAAAGAAATGAAAAATATACATTTCAAAAAACAAATGCCAAAAGAACATAAAATAATAACTGCTAGGCATAATGCACTCTAGTACACCTAAAGGACAATGTTAGGAAATACAGAGTACAAATTAATGGGAACTGAAACACAATGCTTAAACTGTAGCTGAAATAAACAAATTTAATGAAGCAATATCTCAGTGGCAATATGTCAACAATTAGGACCAGCGTCAAAAGAACAAGACTTCTCACCGTCATCATGAACTGCTAACAGTCACAATATGTCCAGGGCCAACAATATAAAGGGCCAAAATGTCCCATAACAGAAAATGGCTTTCACCTAGGTGGTTGGGACAAAACACAATCCAATCTATATATTAACATAGAAACTTGAAATCCTAATCATAAAATCTTTAAAAAGTTTCTAGCTGATGGAAAATTACTGCAGTTACTTTCACTAATACTACATCTGCATTGCAGAGGTGATCAACAAGTACTATTCACACAAACACCATAGGAAGCCCTGACAACTGTCAAGGCACACATGTCCAGAGAAGTCTGCAAGGCCATTAGATAATCATATCACCAAATTACCTGTATAATTAATAACTGCTCTCTAGACGAAGGTACTGCAATAATATGTACCTAATACATGCAAAAATCCAGCACAGTACACCTAATGATCATGCGTACTATCTATGTCATTATCAGCATGTAGCATGCATACTATGCCCAGAAACAGGGATCATGCATGCAAGAGTCTAAAGCAAGCTCTGTCACTCCTCTTGAGGTAAAAAACAACAAAATGTTTATGTTTCCATTAGTTCCTCTTTGAAGATATGAATTACCCCAAATACTAGTTAAGGAGCTGGTTACCATCACCCAGAGATGGACAAACAGATCAATCCAAGTATTAATGTAGTAGGTCTATACATACTGAGAACAATGCCAGGAAATCTATTAACAAGCTATTTAGTAATTTTTGTTGAAAAAAGCATAGTAGACATTTGTTTTCTTTTCCCCTCAGATTATCTCCTTCCTAGAAGACTACAAACACAAGGTACATGGGTTAGGTACATCAGTGGATTTATTATTCAGAAAGGCAGCTTCTTGGATACTGCCCAAGATGTAGACATGATGATGGAACCATGCAGACTAACAAAAAGGAACTGGCTATTCCACCCAGCCTTTGACATCATTGCCAACTAACCGAGCCGCCCAACTAATGTTCATGAACAATCAACTGGACCACCAATACCATAAACTTTTGCTGCAAAAATGGAGCAATTATTTATTATTTATTTACTCTTGTGAGAGATTATTTTTCTCGGTAAAATGGTTCATCTTCAAAATCCTAAGTTGAAAAGCTCCAAGCCATTTTTTTTGGGGAGGGGGGGAATTACAAGCAGGTAAGTCATTAAATGTGATGCAACCAAGTGATTTTTTTTACAACAATTGAGTGTTGTTTTTGGAGGAAAAAACAAGTTGGCTGAATTTCAATGGGGAGATGAATTATCAAACTACCCTTAATGAAATTATTAGAGGAAAGAGAAGAAGTTGTGAGAAAGAAGTCATTAGAAACATTTGGGGCTTTCATGTTTGCTCTATTTATCTCCATTCAACCTCAGTAAGGCCATCACCTCTCTACTTCTCTTCGTACAACTACTGCTCCACCACCTCTCTCAACCTCTCCACTGTTTATGCAAAAGGGAGGTAATTTCGGGGTGAATTTGGTGATTGTCAACATGAATCTACAAAAGGGTGAGAAGAATGGGATGACGCAAGGGGCATGGTGGTCCACATTCAACTTCGGCAACTCTATCAATCATTTTTATACTTCTGTAATGTTTATGATGAAGGTGGACAGATTATGATGAGGGTGACTTATTCGAGTGAATCGGAAGAACTGAAAAGTTCGTATATGGCAGTGGCGGAGCCACTAAGGTGCAAGGGGGTCAATTGACCCCCCTGCTTTTTAGGAAAAAAAATTAAATGTAGGATATTCTGGTAGAAAAAACAAATAAATATAAATTAATTAGTTCTTAAATACTTCACAAATGAGAGTACAGTAGACTGGTTGGCAGCCTGTTGCTCCGTATGGGAGGTTGTGGGTTTGACTCTTTATGCTGCCTTCTACATAATTTTTTTTTGAATCTTTTTAAAATTCTATCGAACAACGATATCATACTTTACTTTCAAAATATGAGATCTCGTCAAGGACGACTTTCTTGAATGTATTAGCTACTCACTTCATTTTTGCAACTATTGAAGTTTATGTTATGTATATTATTAATCTCGTTCCCTCTTACTTTGAATCTTAACTCTGTCCCTGGTATATGGGTAAACCATTATAAGTAGTTAGGTAAACAATAGGTATGTTATACTTGGTGGTAAATGCTAGTTATATTTTAGTAGAATGCGCTTCTTGTTTTTGTTACTGTTGTTATGGATGGTAATTGACCGGATATATATGTATGTCATGATTCTGTTGATTGTTTACCATGGTAGTAGGGTGTCATTGCTGTGTAATCTAAAGTGCATGGAAATATTGTAAGGGTAGTGTACCATAAAAGTGTGACGGAAGACAGCAATTCTTAAAAAAAAAAAAAAAGAAATAGTGGCATGACTAGGTATATAGAATTTTATATGACAATGCAAGTGCGATTGGATAAGATGTGGGGTAGGCAATAATATACTTATGGGTACAAACTAAGATGTTATAAAAAAGGGATGAAAGGGTGATAATGATGGTCTTCTGCTTATAAACTAGGGTAACATTAGTTGTATTCCATGGTAGATATAGGTTAGTAATTAGGTAAACCGATGGCTATAGAGGTGGAAATAATGTGAGTCACTTGTGAGAAGTAAATAATGCACTAATGTTTGAGCTGATAAAATGTTGTTATTATAATACATGCAGGGCAAATACAAAGGTATTAGAGAGGTTAATGGAAATGGCCCTTGTGACGATCACGTAAAATGAATGTAGACGTTGTCGTTAAAGGAGTTAGGGAAGGAGAAGGGAATTAGTTGTGTATATATTATGGGGGGATGTTGGAGGAAGGTGGAGATGGGAAAGTAACCTATGAGGGAGAGTTAAGGAAATTTATGCTAGTGAAGCAGGGAATGGGGATAAAGGAGGTGCAAAGAATAGTGACGGAGACTATAGGTGGTGATTTGTTGGAGCACAAAGTATGCTACACCTTGAAGTATCACAAAAAAATGCCAATCCTGGTTGAAGTGAATATCGATGTGAGGATGATTTTCAATAGAAATGAAGAATATGGCTATTTATATGGGTGGCAATGATGGTTGGAGAGCACCTAACGTAATTCCCAAGCTGATTTTTATGCAAATTGATGCCCGTGATGTAGTTCAAGTTGAAGACTTGCAGGATAGTTCATATGTGGCCGGCACAAGTCAGACGTGATTTCAGGGTGAAAACCTAATGACTTTATTATATTTTTAGTATTTTCAAATACTTTAAATCCTAATATGATAGGGTGTACTAATTGTGTGTCATTGTGGTATTTGTTGTTGCAGCCGCACAGGGTGATGAATATATCACTATAGAGCCATAATGTTTGGTTGTTGTACAACTCATATATGATGAGGTCACATTCTTGCAAGTTTAGCGGTTACAAACAACATTATTATTTACCTAGCTGCAGTGTCATATTTACTGTGGTACGCAATGGCTACACCTGGTGTACGTAATGGCTGTGTTGGAGGACATGACGAGTGTATGGAGATGTGCTACCTAGATGAGGATCTGTTATTATCCCAGTGGTGATCTTCATTCCTACTTCCATGGTGACATCGTGAAAGTTGAATATATAGGACATGGTTTGGAAGGGCTAGACAGAAGAATGCTTATACTTGTTAGCGGCAAAACATGATAAATTCCTTCACACCGTTAATCCTTCTAAATAAATGGATAATTGGGTATGTATGGCAATGAATTCCATTTAATTTTATGAAATAGATTACACTGGCGAAACTCAGTTCAATGACTACCTACATTAAATGGGTATAAGCCATGTTTATTCCAATGCGTGTAAGGAGCGTGTTAAGTTAATAATAAGAGATGTTCACCTCGTTGAAAATAAACATGAGCACGAACCTAATGAAGATTATACACATCTTCTATCTCCTCAAAGGTGGCACAATGTATTGTTAATACACATTATTTAAGAGGTTGGTGCAAGTAGAAATCATGTAAATGATATATTGAATATGAATACAATGACATGGAAGGACCTAATCGTTATTATTGTACACTAAAGGAGACATTGCAATAAGTCTAATTTGTTAAAGTTTATTTGTACGAAGTTAAAAAATTCACTGCGAACCACTCCATACCTTCAATACTTAAGTATATGTACAATGATTGGCTCCAACAAATGTCGTACTCAATATAACTGCATAAATAAGTTGCAATTATGTAGTTGGCCGTTAGATTCAATTGTAACAAGTATGGCAATGTGTTTCCCCAACAAGAGACAAAGACCATACACATTTTTATTAAATCTCTATAATGCCAGTACACTATATTCACTCATTTTTGCATTCGAACATGGTTTTATGTTCCAAAGATAGACATAGTTCGATGCAACCGAATTTATCATTCCCTCCTGTATTCCATCCCAATGCCATTGGCATCCATCACCTTCATTAATGAGGAAGCAACTACTGCGTCGACCCTTTCACCTAATATTGGTTGGATGGAGGGTCCAAATTTCATCCCCTTCGACAACCTAACATTATAGTTTTTAATGGATTTCTCCTTACGATCATGGGACGACTTTGATGGTGTCACACTATCATCTGCCCACGGTTGTGCAAACTCAGGTGCATGCTTCCCTCATTGGTACATATTCCGACACAAAATAAGAGAGCTAAGTTCTAATTGGACCCAACAACAGCAACATTGACATTTAATGTCGACTAATGGTAGGTCACTGTTACGAGTTCAATAGCTTGGTACAAAAGAAGGCATACTCAAGATGTTCAACATAGAACTCATCCCTGCACCGTTAATCACCCCACTTAGAACATTTGCAATGTCTCAATCCATACTGACACATGAATTCTACGGTTGGAGTGATGACACGTACGTGTACATCATGTAAAAAGGTATTGCATGACAGGATGTTATTTTGGAAATTAACGATATTAGACAGGTTGTCACAAAGGCCACCATGTTTATATTTACTACTACATATGCATGCACACAACAATTACCAATTAAACAAACAACCCATCTTCACCAATGACATATTTACTGAGCATACTCATTCCCGTATGCCACTTGAACTACCCGTATAGGATCATTCATCAATCATACTATATAAAACAGTGAACATATGCATACATTGCCCATCCAATCGTTCAAATAAACTCCGGATACCTCTCTATCATTCATTGCTTATGACGGTACACATTACATAAGTAGTGGAGGAACAACGATTATGGATGCAACCACTGCACCTATAAAAAATGACCTCTTCTCCTTCAATCCAATAGTACATAAAATTTTTTATTGGGTTGTATTGTGACATAAATGTCAATTTCATAAACTCCAACAAAGGATGCTATAATGGTGTATTATTACTACACACCATGCACAAATGGGTTAAGAGCATGTATAATTACTAAAATGTGGACCAAACCATCATATTTTGCCACTAGCAAGTGCGAGCATTCTTCTGTCTGGCCCTTCCAAACCATGTCCTATGTATTCAACTTCCATAATGTCACTATGGAAGTAGGCATAAAGAGCACCACTGAGATAATGATAGATCCTTATCCAGGGAGCACATCTCCATACACTTGTCATGTCCTCCAAGACAACCAAGTTGTACACCAGGTGTAGCCATTCCGTACTACAATAAACATGACACTGCAGTTAGGTAAACAATAATGTTGTTTACAACCACTGAACTTACAAGAATGTGACCTCATTATATACGAGTTGTACAATAACCAAACATTATACCTCTTGAGTGATATATTCATCACCCTTAGCGGCTACAATAGCAAATACCACAATGACACACAATTAGTACTCTCCTATCATATTAGGGTTAGAAGTGTTTGAAAATACCAAAAATATCATAAAGTCATTAGGTTTTCACCCTAAAATCACGTCAGACTTGTGCCGGCCACCTATGAACTATCCAACGATTCTTCAACTTGAACTACATCACCGACATCAATTTGCATAAAAATCAGCTTGGAAATTACGGCAGGTCCTCTCAAACCATCATTGTTGTCCATATAAATAGCAATGTTCTTCATTTCTATTGAAAATCATTCTCACATCCATATTCACCTCAGCTAGCATTAACATTTTTCTGTTATACTTTAAGCTATAGCATACTTTGTGCTCTGATAAATCACCACCTATAGTCTCCATCACCATTCTTTGGACCTCCGTTACCCCCATTCCCTCCTTCACTAGCATAAATTTCCTTAATTGTCCCTCTTAGGTTACTTTTCCATCTCCACCTTCCTCCAACCCTCCCACATAACACCTACACAACTAATTCTCTTCTCCTTCCTCGGCTCCTATAACAACATCATCTACATTCATTTTACGTGATCGTCACAACAGCTATTCCCATTAACCTCTCTGATGCCTTTGTATTTGCCCTACATGTATTATGACAACAAAATTTTATGAGCTCAAACATCAGTGCATTATTTACTTTCCACAACTGGCTCACATTGTTCTCCCTCTATATCCATTAGTTTACCTAGTTACTAAACTATGTCTACCATGGAATATAAGTAATGTTACCCTGTTTTGTAGGTACCCCTATGATGGCCTTCACCAACACTATCACCCTTTCACCCCCTTTTTTATGACATCTCAGTTTGTCCCCATGAGTATACTATTGCCTACCCCACATCTTATCTACTCACACTTGCATTGCCATATAAAATTCTATATACCTAGTCATGCCATTATTTCTTCCTTTTTTTTGGGTAAGAATAGCTGTCTTTCGTCACACTTTTATAGTACACTATCCTTACTATATTTTCATGCACTTTGGATTATACAGCAATGAAACCCCTACTACCATGGTAAACAATCAATAAAAATCTGACATACGCATATATACCTGGTCAATTACCATCTCTCATAACAACAAGTACAAGAAGTGTATTCTACAAACATATAACTAACATCTACCACCAAGCATGACATACCTATTGTTTACCCAACTACTTATAGTGGTTTACCCATCTACGAACATTCCAGTTTTTCTTATTCATTTGAATCGGTTGCCCTCATTATAATCTCTCCACCTTCATTATAAACATTACAGAAGTACATAAATGATTGATGGAGTTGCTGAAGTTGAAGGTGGACTACCATGTTCTTTGCCTCATTCCATTCTTCTCACCCATTTGTAGATTCATGTTGACAATCACCGAATTCACCATGAAATTACCTCCCTTTCGCATAAACAGTGGATAGGTTGAGAGAGGTGGTGGAGCAGTAGTTGTAGGAAGAGGGGGTAGAGAGGTGATGCCCTTGCTGAGGTTGAATGGAGAGAAACAGAGCAAACATGAAAGCCCCAAATGTTTCTAGTGGCTTCTTTCTCACACCTTCTTCTCTTTCTTCTAATAATTTCATTAAGGTTAGTTTGGTAATTTATCTCCCCATTGAAATTCAACCCACTTGTTTTTCCCTCCAAAAGCAACACTCAATTGTTGTAAAAAAAAAAATCACTTGGTTGCATCACATTTAATGATTGACCTGCTTGTAATTTTCCCATTTTTCAACTCAGTTTCATGATTTCGAATAAAATCACAATTAAATTGATCTGACACAATCACATAGGAAGACTATTTACCTTGATGGAGTCACTAGTAGGGGTGAGCTGGAGCAGTACCTAGTTGGAATTTTAGGAGCTAGAACCGGACCTGGCTGGAATCAGGCCCTATAATTTGGCCATGATTTTATACCCGGTTGGAACCGCGTCCTAGAATTTTGACCCCGTCCCTGGCCTGGATCCGGTCGGGACCGGGTTGGGTTTTAGGTACCCAGTTCCTAATAACTTTTTTTTATTTTCATTTTGCCCCTAATAAAACAAGGAAAGTGAGGAATTGAAAGAAGTTTAGGACTCATATCTGAAGTCAAATTCCTAAAAACCAATTTACGAGGCTAAATAAAATACGAAATGAGCAGTAAAGAATATTTACATACTTTAAAATAAACTTTGAAAATCAGAAATAATACTAATCAGAAAACCACAAATCAATATTACGAAACGAACGAGAGACCTAAAAATTATTTTAATTCACTTGAAATAGAGAGAGAAAGAGAGGAAAACCATCAAAATAATATGAAAACAAATGTGTTGCAAACAACAACGCTTATGAGGAGAAGAGTTAAAGCTTGAAGGAAGAAATACATAGCGATCAAGATACATAAAGAGTAAGATGGAGATAAATTGAAAGCAAAAAAGACAAAAGGTTAAATTGGGGTAGCCGAGAGTTGGGTCTCGATACAAAAGATACATCACCTGAAGAATAGGCGTTTACCTTATATATTTTTTCATTAGAATTCTTTGAATTTTGACCGGATACTAGGCACCTGGTCTGGATCCAAATTTTCAGAACCTGATACCGGACCCGGTTATAACCGACTCCTAAATTTTGGAACTGATCCCCAAACCGGTTTAACCTGGTCCAGATCCGTACCCATCGGGTCCAAATCGGTTCTGAGTCCAGAGTCTGGTACCCAGTTTTTTTGCTCACCCCTAGTTATGGGACTATAACAACGGAAAATCCTTGAGGTAGTGATAGTGCTTAATGTAGACATCATTTTAGAGCTATTTTGTGTCAATTTTTGGGAGAATTATGTGCTTAATATTATTATTTATACTCTTATTCTTGATTTATACTTAGGTATAGTTATTTTATGTATTTTACAGGATTTTTAGTCTTTTGACCCAGTATTTGATCATAAATAGATGTATTTTGACTTCGCCCATAGACACCCATGTGCTGTTACACCCGTGGAGTAAGAAAAGAGCATAAAATCGGTTCCAGCGCAGACCATAGTCGCTACAGACTGTGGTGCCCGCCACATACTATGGTGAGTAGAGAACCATTGCCTCTTCGTTTTCCTTCGGCTGTATGGCTGAAATCATCCCGATTTTTCTATAAATAACGCGTCCCTCAACAGAAAGCACACAACATTCCATCATTTCATTTCCTTTCTTCAAGTTTCTTTTTAGATTAGTTTAGATTTAGATTAGAAGGAGAGAGAGTGAGTTGAAGTGAAGATTTGCAAGGATTCCATCTCGGACTTGCAACGACGGTTCAAGCGTGATTTTGGCTGAGCAAACTCTTCTCTCTTCTCTTCTCTTCTCTTTTCTCTTTAGATTTATCATTTTAGAGTAGTTAGATGTTTAATTTAATCATACGTGAGTAGTTTAAGTTTTATATAAGGATTTAGTAGTTTATGAAAGTATTGTTGGATTATGTTTTAATTTAAAGGACTGTGCTTATCTTCATAACTGGTTTAATTTCATTCTATTAAGTGTTATTCATGTTGTTAGTGGATTTTTGGTCAAAGTTTGCTTGCACACTTGAAACAATCAGGTGAAAAACTGAAAAGTGACATTAGGTTGTCGGACTGCTTGATTATACCTAACGTGGAGTCCTCTCGAAAGAGAGATTTGCATGTTAGGAAGACTAGAAAGTAATCGAAGATATTTAACTTGAATTAAGATAAATTAGTTCGAAAGAACGATTTTTGCTTAATTTAGGCAAATTTGGTTGATTTCAAAAGAATATGTCAAATTTTTGGATAGATTGCAATTTCTTGAAATTAATCGATTAGAGAAAAGCACATGTTCATCATTTTGATCCAATCAACTTTCATAATTACATGAATTCCTAGGTATTTTCTCCTTAATTGATTTAAAATTAGTGAATTAGAAGTTGTTAAATTGAAACCCCTTAAATTAGTTATAGTTGTTTCGTTATCTTCGTATTTTTATCAATCTAAAGTTAGGATTCGCTTAGTATATCTTGAGAGAATATAGCCTAATAGATCAACCTAGTGTCTGTGGGATCGACCTTGATTCGCTACAATGCCACTGTACGCTGGCGGCCGTATCAAGTTTTTGGCGCCGTTGCCAGGGACTAGCATCGAATATTGGGTTTTTCCTAATAGGTTTGACTGAGCATTTTGTTTTTCTTTGATTAAAAAAATTAAAAAATCGAAAAAAAATCAAATTTGAGGAAAAAACAATGGCAATTTTTCATTTTCCCCAATTCAAGCATAAATTATTTTGGAAGTATTTTAAGCGATTAAATGACTTTCTTACTCATTGTGGTTACCGTGTTGATAAATGGAAGATTTTGGCCAATGTTCATGAGTGTGTAATAGTATAACCCGAACTGCTTTAGGGTACTGGGATTTTTATGGTAAAAATGTTGATGATGCATGGTATTTGTTTGAGTGGATTGCTTCGAATTCATTTGAGTTTGAGAAGGCTAGTCATGTTTCTAAATATTCATTTCCTGATCCTTGCGTATTCTATTCTAGATCTTATTTTACCCTTTTTGGGTGTGATTTCTGTAATTCTTCTGATATGAAACTAATTTGTGTCCTTATTATGCATGTTATACTCAACCTTACTCTGCCTCACCTATGGACAATACTGATGTTGTCCTATCCTTACATGATTCATCCTTCCCTTTAGCTCAATGCATGGGAATTGAGCTGAGTGAGCCTTTTGGAGTAGTTGCTAGGTTTGATGTTGCTAATGCATGTTTTAAGTAAGAAGATATTTTAGATGAGGTGTATGATCTAGATAAGACTCCTTTGGAGGGATAATGTGATGTGTTTATGCATGGGGAGTTTCCTAACCTTGGTTTTGATAATATTGCTCTCCCTAATCCCCTTGATCATTTCCATGTTTCACCTATTTGTTCATTACCCTCTTCTTCCCCCGAGTATTATATCGATGTGCCCATTGATTATCCTATGATTTTTAATGCTAATAATGATTTGGGCTATGAGAATAACGTGTTTGATGTGTTTGGTGGGAATGCTAATAATTTTGTGTCTCTAGGTTATTCTAGAGGGTGTGATCCCTCCATTGATCTTTACTATATATGCCTAGAGGACTTGCCTAAGAAAATCACGTGGACTGCATTCTTTAATCCTTCCTATGATTTTTCTAAGACCATTAATAAGGTTAAGAGGATACTTAATATCTTTGGAATAATTTTGGTTATTACCTCGTACCTTTTATTTTTTAAATTGTGGTCCCAGGAGTTTGATAAGCTCCTTCATGCGTTGACGGCGTCTGCTTTCATGAGTCGAGTGCTGAAGTTGTGATGGAGTGGCTGATGCCCCAAATGATCCGGTTATTATGAGGCCGTATAGCTTAGGTGCACTCTGCAACTAACCTAGTGAAATTATTTTCTTTTGTTCCCCTTCTCTAAGTTTTCTTTCATTTGAATAATAGTACTTTATCTAAGCATGGGGGAAGGGTAGTTTATATGTTTTCTATTTTGGTTATTAGTTTGTATACATGTTAGAGCATATAGTTTTAGGTTCCTTTTTGTTTGCGTTAGTGTGTTGCATTTAGTTACATTTTAGGTTTGCATATAGGATCGCATGTAAGGATGGTGTTGATTGATTTGAGATAACCTCCAATGTTGCTTTTGCAAGGCAAAATAGCTTTCATGAGTTTGAGTAACTTTTGATGTGTAATTCCTTTTGGTGCTAAACTTTTTGAAGGTTTTGTGAATACTTCTTATTTTAACCCTTGTCTTGATTGAGAATTATTTTATCCCTTAGAATTGTTGGCACTAATGTCGGTACATGGACTCATTTTATGAGCTTATTGTGATTTTGGTAGATATCCTGTAAGATTTTGAGCCTTACTTGGACTAATCATTGTATTTAATCTCATGTTTCTTTCATGTGTGTTATTGTATTTAATCTCATATTTCTTTCATGTGTGTGACTCTTCCATGTTACATCTCTACAACTTGCCTTGACTCTTATTCAAAACCTATTCAAAACCACATTAGCGTGTGCATATTTAATGATATGATAGAGGCATTCTTTCTTTGGTTATTTTAGCCACATAGCCAAATAGCCTACTCTTGTATTATATGTTTATTTCCTTTGCTAGCCCTTTTGAGCTTATATCCGTCTTTATTGTTATCCCTTTATATTAGCCCTTAGCCAAATACATATTTCTACCTTTAAACCAAGTCCATGGAGCATCACTTCACCTATGTAGTGGGTGATTTTGGGGATAATTTAGTTTAAGGTGGCTTTGGTATGTTGGTTTGTTGAGGAATTGATGATATTGAGCATTTATTTTGATTCCCTCTTATTTGGGTTGTGTATGTATATATATACTTGGTTGTGAGTTGACAGTGAGTGATCTTATGCCTTTCAATAATTGTAATTTTTGTTTCATTGTACACAAAAAAAAATATTGAAGAAAAAAAAAGAACAAAAACAAAAAAAGGGAAAAAAGTCATGTTGGAAAAAAGAGGAAAATGAAGAAAAAAATCATGTTGCAAAAACAAAGAAAAAAGCAGGAAAAAAAAAGAAAAAAAACCAAGAAATAATGACTTAATGATTAGCATGGGATACGTATATAGCTTGAGTTCCTTCTTTGTCAACTCATTTCCTACTTAATTTATTGGGATATGTTCATTGTATTTTGACATTTGGAGCATTAGTGAACTTATTAGGTTCTTGGTGTTTTGATTGGTTGCTCCCTAGACATTTGGCTAAGTAGCTCTGCATTACCCAAATTCATTTATCCACTCCTTTCCCTTAACCCTTTCTAGCCCACATTACAGCCCAAGTAAAGTCTTCTTGATTGTCTTGTGGACATTGAATTCTAGTGGTGGAGAATTTGAGAATCTTTGCAAGCATATGATAGATTGCGTCTTTGGAATGAGTCTTAAGTGAACATATGCTACATTTAAACACATGAGTGGCAGTATTCCACAATTCTCAAAAATGAGGTTCTACTGCTCTATGTGGCTCTAATCAGTTCAATGTGCTCGCATAATGTGCTTTGTGATTTTTTGGGGATGATCAAGCTTGATATTAAGCTTGTGGTCTCAAGTTTTTTCGAAAACATTCACCTTCTCCTCCTAATTTTCAAATGTTTCGTGAACTAGTTGGGGTTGTTGTTGATTAATATTCTTGCTTGTGATATACTATAACTTGCCTACTTTAAAGAGGTTTCATATTTTGAATTCTAGATGTTTTTCCCTTCGTCAGTTTTATTTAGTGTTTGCGTGAGGACAAGCAAAGGTTTAAGGATGGGGGAGTTTGATAAGTGTTTAATGTACACATCATTTTAGAGCTATTTTGTGTTAATTTTTGAGAGAATTATGTGCTTAACGTTATTATTTATACTCCTATTCTCGATTTATGGGTATAGTTGTTTTATATGCTTTGCAGAATTTTTAGTCTTTTTACCCAGTATTTGACTATAAATAGATGTATTTTAACCTCCCTCATGGACACTCATGTGCTGTTACGCCCGTGAAGCAAGAAAAGAGCATAAAACCGGTTCCAGCGTAGACCACACTTGGACTGTGGTGCCCGCCATGGACTATGGTGAATAGAGAAATCATTGCCTCTTTGTTTTCCTCCGGCTGTGTGGCTGAAATCATCTCAGTTTTCCTATAAATAAGGCGTCCCTCAACAGAAGCACACTACATCCCATCATTTGATTTCCTCTCTTCAAGTTTCTTTTTAGATTAGTTTAGATTTAGATTTAGATTAGAATGAGCGAAAGTGAGTTGAAGTGAAGATTTGCAAGGATTCGACCCCGGGCTTGCAACAACGGTTCAAGCGCAATTTTGGCTGAGCAGACTCTTCTCTCTTCTCTTCTCTTTTCTTTTTAGATTTATCATTTTAGAGTAGTTAGGTGTTTAATTTAATTATGCGTAAGTAGTTTAATTTTTGTCTAGGGATTTAGTAGTTTATAAAAGTATTGTTGGATTATGTTTTAATTCAAAGGATTGTGCTTATCATCATGATTGGTTTGATTTCATTCTATTAAGCATTATTCATGTTGTTAGTGGATTTTTGGGCAAAGTTTGCTTGCACACTTGAAATAATCGGGTGAAAAACTGAAAGGTGACGTTTGGTTATTGGATTGCTTGATTAGGTCTAACGTGAAGTCGACCGAAAGAAAGATTCGCATGTTAGGATGACTGGAGAGTAATCGAAGATATTTAACTTGAATTAAGACAAATTAGTTTGAAAGAACGACTTTTGCTTAGTTTAGGCAAATTTGGATGATTTCGAAAGAATAAGCCAAATTTTTGGATAGACTATAATTCGTCGAAATTAACCGATTAGAGAAAAACACATGTTCATCACTTTGATCCAATCAACTTTCAAAACTACTTGGATTCCTAGGCATTTTTCTCCTTAATTGATTTAAAATTAGTGAATTAGAAGCTGTTAAATTGAAACCCCTTGAATTAGTTATAGTTGTTTCCTTATCTTCGTATTTTTATCAATCTAAAGTTTAAATTTGCTTAGCATATCTTGAGAGAATATAGCCTAATAAATCAACCTAGTCTCTGTAGGATCGACCTTGATTTGCTACAACGCCACCGTGCGCTTGCGACTATATCAGGTAGCACCAATATAACTCAACTGTCAACAATGTCTATCTAGGTCACTCATGTCTATCTGTCAAAGTGGATCAAGTATCAGCAATATAGTCAACTCAGGACCAAAAACAGTTACTTATACAGTTAAACACAATGTAGAAGAAACAATTAGCCTGGAATAGATCATATGGAAACACGGTCTAAGAAAATTCATATGTACACAACCTTGCCTTAATCTACTTAAGTACAATTTATTAACAAAGATCAAACCACTGACCTACAGATGCACTAGTTGTACATCTTTTTTGGCATGAACCTTTGCAAATCGTGACGACGTGTTAAATAATGAGTTGATATCATCAGACAAATTAGCTGGATTATGGCAGTTATTTACACAATACTTCTAGGAACTCTTAATTGTCAAGAAGATTGCAACAAAAAGTGTCAAGTCCAAGACAAAGGAATAACGAAATAGGAAGCTCAACAAGATTTTTCACTGATTTGACATGAATGGAATGTTTTAATAGGGGACTCAAGATGCTATTGTAGTAGAGACAACCATTCGATAATTGTTCCAAAATTGCACTATGTATGTTGTTTAATGTATTGTGCCTGTTGTAGAGTGAACACTTTAAAGAGCTACTGAGTTGTTTTGTTGCTCTATGCTGCTATCTATCTATATATCTAAAAATGAGTAAAATAATATACTTTCGACAAGTGTCTTCATATGATTGGCCAATGCAAACTTATAATTAATTTATTTTAATGCAATAATGTAATTAGAAAACAAAACAACATAAAGACTAAAATAAATATTTTTGGAAAGTTATTGAGACTTTGATTGCAAGTGGTGGATTAAAAATTTTGGTACGACAATATTATTCTTTCATACTATCTACTAGAAACGTTAAACATGGGTAACAATTATTTTTTAATGTACAATAAATTGAATTAATTATTTTATTAATATTGAATAGTCTTTTTTTTCCTACACAGGTATGATTATGATTTTGTGGATCCCATTAAATAAGAAGTATAGTTGAAATTTTAACTATTGAACCTTTCACAGTTAAATTTTTAAGTTAAATTTATTATGTATCAACTAATATATTTTAGTTAGTCTATTATTCATAAAATAATTAAACTATTTTACTTTATAGAAATGCTTTTTAAATGAAATGGTTGCTGAATATTCAGATGAGCCCGTATTAGAAATATCAACTATACTACTATATTTGAGATATTTCTTCTCTAAAGAGAGTATTTCAATAAATGTCAACATGAACTATTGAATTGTTTGTTCCTTATTATCAATTTTTGACTCTATGTTATAGGGAATTGACATGTAACAACAACAACAACAACAACAACTCCCAGTGTGGGTCCCGCTTTCGCGGGGTCTGGGGAGATCCAGTTGTAGGCAACCTTACCCCTACCGGTATTCCTACCAATAGAGAGGTTGATTCCTAAAGACCCACAAAACAGTTTTCGGTAAAAACAGTTTACAGAGGGGAAACAGTTTTGAGGAGAAGGGTAAGGGAATTGACATGTCATTATTGGTACTGTCAAATATGTTGTATCCTAAAGTACTAAAAAAATTTCTTACTTGATTGTTAGATTTTTTTTAAAAAAGACAATCTAATACAGAAGACTTGTGCCTTACCAAGCTACTCATTGAAGTGACTTACCAAGAAAAGAAAGCAGTGGGGTAGGACTACTTGTGATATGATCTTCCTTTGCATTGATTTGCCTTCAATTTTAGGTAGTAGTGTTTAAATTTATTCACCCTTTAAGGGAACAATTAACATAAAAAGGAAAAGGGGATTTGTTGTGTCAATGTTGTAGCAGTTTGTGACTTGTGCCTTCATGCATGGTGTGATACAAATTGGGCTTGTTGCCCAATGATCTGAAGATCATTGACAGGTTGGCTGATATTTTTAGGTGTGTCTCCTATTTCTTGGAATACGAAAAAGCAGCATATTGTGGCTCAATCTTCTACCGAAGCATATTATCGCTCAATGGTCATGACTACTTCTAAATTACAATGGCTAAAAGACATTCTATCAAGTCTTTGAGTGCTCCATCCTACACCCATCTCACTGCATTGCGATAGTCAAGCTGCTTTACATATATCTCAAAACCCTGTATTTCATGAACACACCAAGCACATTAAAGTAGATTGTCACTTTGTTGGTGATGCAATTGTCAAAGGGGATGGTCATCACAGTTTTGTTCTAAATAATGAGCGACTAGCAGATACTTTTACTAGGGCTTTAGGACAACAACACCAGTCATTCTTACTACTCAAGTTGGGCATTTGTGATCTCCATACTCAAACTTGGGGGGTAGTATTGTGAGTTATTATTATATTCTTTATTCTTGCGTAGATAATATTAGGAGAGATATTGTTTGTTATATTGGGATAGAAATTCATCGTTTCTAACTTGTCCTTAGGAGTATGTTTCATAGCATATTTAGGAAGGCTTATGCATATATAACAACCACTGATTTAATGGGAAGGCAAAGGTTTCCTGTCTCCAAAATTCTATCAATTACTTGATCTTGTTAATATGCATACAAATACTTGATACTTTATTATTTTAGACCAAGAACATGCAAAATTGTCAGATGTCAAAAAATGAACCACTATAATACTTGGAGGCCTACTGTCTGCAATAATTGTAGCTAAGTCATAGTAACAAAGCTTAGGAGAGACACTTCTTGGCAGCACAAGTTACATATGCATAATATGACCAAAAAAATTCTTCATAATAGTAGCTTATGTAGGCAATTGAAATGCATTTTGAAGTATTACTTTGCAAACTTTCAGGCAACTCAGACTGCACAATATTTTCTGATAAAAGGTCAAGGAGATGTTGCCTAGCTAGAATCCTTATCCAACATGTAGTGGGTTCAATGCCGAGATGCAACCGTTTGATTATGAGGAGGAATGAGGGTGATAATGACTATGTCCCCTCCCTCTTAAAGGAACACTTCACCACTGAGCGCACCTTATATCCTTGACATCCAAGATCCACAAACAGAGTAATAGTTGAAAAATAATTTGATAAGAAACTCATACATATAATTTACAGATATAATGATGGAACATAAATTTGTTGGCCAGGATGTGGAAATGAATTATTGTTTCTGTCACTGATCACACTAATAAGATGCCATGATAGTCCATTAGTGTTTATTGCTCTGTACAAGACAATTAAGCTATGTGATTTATAGATCACATAAGAAGGCTAGAATACAAAGGCACTGAGACTTTTGCATGCTAAAGCCTCTCTAATTTAGGCATTTTTAATGGTTTATATCAATATATTGCATAGTGCAATGAATAAATATGATCCAATGAAAGCCACATCAAATATAGTTTGGGAACCAAAAACACTCAGCCCTGCTCCCCAATATGTGGCTGGTGTCACGAGGATTTGACATGCACACTTCCAGCATTTTAAAAAGAAATTCCCATATCCTGAGAACATAGGTCTCAGACCCACTGGTGGATCTATGACCATGGTTGGATTAGCTATATTTTGAAAGGTGTTAGATTGGTGTATATGAACATGCCTAAAATGAATAGTTTAATAGATGGATACCTCTGTTCTATATGTCTAGATCCATCACTGATTCAAACCATGTATTTTTTCGACTTCGACATGTTTTTTGTGTAATACGGTGAAAATCAATCATTTCTCAATATCCATGATGCAAAATCCAAGGGTTCAAAACTTGAAATTCATAATTCTAATAAAAGAGGCCTTCACAGCCTCACTGGTAAAAAGTGATACCATAATTCAATTTGTCATATGAAACAAGGGACCCCCTTTTCAAGTACATGCAGCTTCAAGTTGAAGATCCTGGGACTGAATAACTGAAATTTATGAAACCCTTTTTTGTAAAATCTAGAAAAGCTTTCTGCGTTTCCGCTTACATCATCAAACGCCGCAAATAGGACTATATTCATTCTTTACGAGGTCAATTATCAACAATCGACAGATGCACTAAACACATTCTCAATCACTGAATCCACATCCGTTGAATATGATCCTTGGCTTTTCGTGCATATACAGACAATCCCATATGTAGTATGAATACGAGGATATTTTATAAATCATCATAGGCACAAAAATTGACATATACCAAATAGGTAATTATGGAAGAAATCTGCAATTGTAGGCGACTAGCTATGTTGTTACTTGTTAGTTACCTCTTTCTCGTTCTCTCTCTTACGTCCGATCGAAGAAGGGTGTCAGAGTTGTGATCCTCTCTGACTCATTCCGGTCTTCCCTATAGTGAACTCGATAAAAAATTTAAAAAAACATAGGCACGGTCTTGAGTCTTGATCGCATAGGAACATTTCAAAATGAGTTTGATATTTTATCACGATGTACTGATTTTGGTATCTCCGTATAATTAGACTTGAGCTACTATTGAGTCGTAAAATAGTGGAGTTTCCTCATCGCACATTTTCTCCATCTATATACACATCTCTAACCTGAAATCTTAGAAAAATAAGCGATAAATCACTCAAATCAAACTGTGTTTGTGGAATTGTATTGTTTATAATCGACAATGCTTGTAACTTAATTTCTTTTCTTAGCAAATTTTGGAGGACCTTTTATCTCTTTATAGTCTTTTTAGTAAAAGAATTAGAATATGATCACTCATCCCCTAATTTAGTTCATTATACAGATATTTGTGAGGGCCTTAGTGAGTACTTTTTCCGTAGAAGGCCATCCATATATAATTAGGGACCTCAGTTTTAAAGTACTGAAATAGCATTAAACCAATGTTTCACATTGACATCTATAATCTTCTATATTAGAGTTTCTTTTTTAAAAATATATAAAAATCAAGTAAGATTTTTTTGACAACTTTAAGATCACAAAATATTTGACAAAACCAACAATCGCATGTCAACTCCTTATAACATAGAGTTAAACAAATAATAAAGAACATACTGTTCAATAGTTTGGGTTGACATTCATTGAAATACTCTAAATGTCTCAACTATAGTAGTCTAGTTGATATTTCTAATACGACCTTATCTCAATGTTCAACAACCATTTCATTCAAAAAACATTCTATCAAGTAAAATATTTCAATTATTTTATAAATAATAGACTAACTAAAATATATTAGTTAATACATGACAAATTTAACTTAAATTTTTTGTTTTGAAAAGTTCAATAGTTGAAAATTTCAACTATGCTTTTTATTTGATGTGATCCACAAAATCATAATTGTAATTGTGAGAAAAAAAGACTCTTCATTATATTAAAAATATTAATTCGTTTTATTGTGCATTAAAAATAATTGTTACCCATGTATAACATTTCTATTAGATAGTATAAAAGAATAACAAAAAGTTTTAAACCATCACTTGCAATCAATGTCTCAGTAACTTTCCAAGAACATTTATTTTAGTCTTCATATGTTTTGTTATCAAATTAGTTTGCATTAACTAATCATACGAAGACGCTTGTCGAAAGTATATTATTTCACTCATTTTTAGATATAGTTATATAGATGGCCCTTCAAGTCTCTACATTAATCCTTAGGGGGAAAAAATAGAAAAAATTATTAAATGGTCCATTGTAGTTTTGTCAAATAATTTTGGAGACCTATAATTTTTAATAAATATTTGTGGGTCCATGGAAGTTTGGATCAATAATTTTTTGGTCCATTTTCGGCAACAAACTTAAATGTCCGAGCACTTTAGTGGGGAACATAAGTTTGTTAAATGAATTGCCCCTTGCTGCCCGCCAAATGAAAGCAGATAGGACAAACACAATATACCTGGTTTTCTCTCACCTCAATTATTTCCATTTCCCACCCACTCATCCCCACCAACCGCGATTTTTCTTCCACTCTTTGGATCTCTTCTATCTTCCTCCTTGATGCTGTGAAAATCGCCCTCTCTTCTTGTGAAAAAGTAAACCCTAGGTCCACGAAATTCCATCTCTGTTGGCAGTTGAAGCCTGTGGAACAAGGTCTACCAATCTTCATGTGAAAAAGTAAACCGTAGCTTGGGTGGTGGAGAAATTGTGGTGGGACACTAGTTGAGCTTCTGTCAGTGGCCCCAACTTCGAATATCATGGAAAAGGAGCAAGGATCTTTCAAGGAAATGGAGGTATGTGAAAAATGAAGTAAATTTATGGCATTTTTGAAAAGTAATTTTGCAGTGAAGACAATGTTTAGGGAGTGAAGGAAACAGTAATTAACTAGTAATGAATTGGCCTAAAATTGATAATGTGTGATAATTGTGAATGTTTGTTATGTGTATGAGTGAATTAATTTGTGACTTCCCCTGAAATTGATATAAATTTAGCATGTTTGAGTTGAGTTAATTTATAACTAGACGAACTAGGCATCTCTTCAATAATGACTGAGTATACAATCAGAACACAATTAAAGTGGGAGAAATCATACAATTTAAAAAAAAAAAAACACATTATCTAACACCAACAACCATTCCTTAATAAAAAATATAACATTATTCCAATTTTAGGAAATTCAACAATTATAATTTTTAATGTATTTTTATATTACAATTACATTATTCCAAAAAATGTAACATTAAACTGCATCAACATAAAATCATGAAGTTCAAAATATATTGTACTCCACATTTACGAAAATGTTCAATATATTTTTATATTACCAAGAGCCTCCAATTAAATCTATGGGTTCAAAGAACTGCATGAACATAAAATATTATGAACTGCAACAACATACCACATACCTTAATGCAATTTTCCTTTTTTTTTTTGGCAAATTAAAACCAGATCTTAGCACCAACAACTCATCTAACTTTCAAAGTTATGTCCACCATGCTAAAATTATCAGCTTCGACGTTTACTGCATTCCAAATTGAGGAAATACAGAGAGGAAGCAAACTTGGGTTCAGCTTCGAATTTGTACCTTGCCCACAGTTTCTACAGTTTTTTTTTTTTTTTCGGCAAAATGGATGGGTTCAAAGATGAAAATATAGAGGAAGCAAAATTGAACGGCTAGCTTACATACCTGATTTAAAATGGATGCCTTAAGAGGTGATAATGGAGAGAGGAAGACCACCAGAGGGGCGAGATGAACATACAGAGAGGAAGCAAAATGGAGGAGACAGAGAGAGGAAAGAGGAAGCAAATGGAGGGGGGAGAGAGAGAGGATGGCTTCAGTCCTCTTTATATACAAATTAAGTGGAACCCACATTTTCTCCCTTTTCAATCATCCATAACGGTCATATATACAAGGGCAATTCAGTCAACAAACTTATGTTCCCCACTAAAGTGCTTGGACATTTAAGTTTGTTGCCAGAAATGGACCAAAAAATTATTGATCCAAACTTCCATGGACCCACAAATATTTATCAAAAATTATGAGTCTCCTAAATTATTTAACAAAACTACAATGGACCTTTTAATAATTTTTTCGAAAAAAATAGTATAAGTAAATTTCATTAGCAGTTGATGTAATTTTCCTTTTCTGCTGGGATTAGAAAAAGGCAACTACAAATATTTAGCACGCCATGGGGAATCATATCTTATAAAAAATATATTAATGTTTAGAAGTATAATTTACACCATATATATAATCTTTTTGATCTTGAATCCTCCAATTTATTATAGTTAAACTACTGTTGATCTATAAAAATATATTAATGTTTAGAAATATATTAATGTTTGTAAATTATGATTTTTTTTAGGCATGTTCTAGTTGGAGTTGAGATATTTGACGATTATATATGAATTTTTCTTTTTTCTTTTGGGGATAGGAAAAGAAACAATACATTAATCATCCATAATTTGTCATACGGTAATTCAACTAAACAAAAGTACAATTTTAAATATCAACATCATATCTCCACCTCAAAGACATAAACACTGATCATTCGTTTTTTAGACATACAATAAGAGCTGGAAAGCAGGTTGAGTCAGGTCGACCGATTTATTAAACGGGTTAATTTTGTGTTGGTCTTTAAAATAACTTAAATTTGCTCAAAGATCGAAAAATAATATGTTTCACGCTAAACAGCAAAGTTGTGTCAACTTCGAATTAAAATCAGTTTGGTACTTTGATTCAGGTCGAGTTTGTACTTCTTTTAGTAACTTCAAATCAGATTCATATCGTGTTATCATATCAGATCAGATTTTTCCTACTCTACAGACAATGATACGAGAACATATATTATTTTTATATACACCGAGCAAAGGGCGAGCAAGGATAAAACCTAGTTGGTAGGCCCACAGTCTAATGGATCAGGTGAAGTATAAATTGTGAGTGTCCAAATTGCATATTTAGAGGCCCTGTTAACGGCCCTAACAAGCCCACAAAATGGTCCGCCAAAATTTTGTGAAAATATTTTCAAGATGAAATACACAAACCACATTTTACACAGAGAGAGGGGCAGATTGTCAATCTAAAGGGTTTGAATTGGAATTCCACAAGTGTGTAGAAATTTGAAATGTCGGGAAAAATCGCCATGGACGACGTCGATCGCTTGTTCCAGTGCTTCAAATGCGGCGTCTCGCCGCCGGGTAATCTCTTAATCTCTCGCTATTATTTCCACATTCGCTTGCTAATTGTTGATTTTCTTCAATTTTTTGGGTGGGTAGCGTATTCTGATTGTACATTTAGCTTAATTGATGCCCATTATAGCACTGCGAAATTGTCTTCACCATCGGATAAAAGAAGTTGAGATGTGCAGAAGTTTGAATTTGCTTTGTATGTACGACACTTCGAGGTGCCCGTTGATTTTCTGGGATTTTCAAGAACTTTGGAAGCAAATCGTAGCTAAGAACAAAGGTCTCATGCAATGTGCATTTTTTAATGTATGGATAGACCCAAGTCTTGATTTCGTATATGCAAGTAAGAATGCAGTTGCTGGGAATAAGGAGAGTCCCAACACTGGAAATACCCTAAAGGGTCCTCAAGGATACCCGCGTTATTATACAAGGATGATTCTTAGTTGTTTTGGTCTTCTTATTTAGGAATGAGTATTGCTACCTTGAACCTAGAAAACTATCCTGTGTGCCTGAGCATCATTTATTATGGGATGGAGAAACTGTAACTGCAAGCAGCTGATGATGACAAAAAAGGCAATTTGGGTCATCCACCTGACACTGTGATCACTGGTGGAATTTGTCCACTGTGATACCACAATATCATTTAGTAAATCCAAAAATCCAATGCTTATATGTGTATATCTTGGTTAGTCCACAGACCATTGAGGTTGCGGGGTACTTCATTGTAGAAGTGTTGCTATTTTCCTTGAACTTTCTAGTGGTGGTGGGCCTTGGTCACGTGGTCTTCTAGGCAGCATTTGAACATTTGGTTATCTGAAGTTCTTATATTCTTCTAGATAGAGCACTTTTAGATGTTTTATGCATTGTTTGTTTTTTGATATTCCATTGCCTAGATAGATTAGATGGTTAATGATTCACCGAGGCCCTTTTTTGATATTCCTTCTTCTTCTTCTTCTTCTTCTTCTTCTTCTTCTTCTTCTTCTTCTTTTGGGGGTTAGGGTGCCACAGGCAATTCCGATCTGGAGTGTGTTTCAGATTTGAATTGAAATATACTTGATAGTAACTGCAAATGAATCAGATTCTTTAATGTAGTTGAGGATGAAATGATACTCTGTAGACGACTTCTATCCACACTGCATTGCCTAGCATTGCATTGCATTGCATTATGTAGCATTGCATTGCATTCTGAAATATATTTATATTTTTCTGGCTGCAAGTAGTCTTCTATTTAAAGAAATGACATCTCTATGCAGAGTCTGCTCTGAGAGAGAAGAAAACAAGGAGGAACAAGCTGAATAAAGTAAATTCAAGGCCTGAAGGCAATGAATCCCCAAGTTCAACCAGAACAGACAAGATAGTAAGTCCACATGTACATCTATGATCTGCACAGGCATGTTCTATCCCCAAGCAACTCAATTTTTTTAAGATTGCAATTGCAGAAAATGTTACTATACTGGATTCATTCTTATCTCCATGGTCAGCACTTAGTTGATTGATCGGAGCTCCAGATTCAAAAATTTAATCTCTGACCTACTGCTAATTTGCTTTCTTTATCTTACCTGTTGTTATTCTGTGGATTCTTGACAAATATATTAACATAGGAAACTTTGCACGGAATTCCTCTAAAAGTCATCACAATCCAGAATGTTCCCCCTTCTTTTTTAGTTTCTTGTATACCATGTATTGAAGAGCTTAAATCCTGTGTAACTATTTCCTCAGCTTGGGTCAACGTCAGGTAAAGAGAACAAATGTAAAAGTCACAACCAAGTCTCTCCAGTCATATTCTATGGTTCACCACATGGAGTGCCTCCAAAGCGACCATCTAGTTTTCTGCGACTGTTGCATGAAATACGTATTGACCTTGCTGAAAGGGGTAAATCTAACTTAAGGTAAGGGCTATACTATTTGTTCTAGTTCACGTGAGTGAGTTTTTCCTCCCAATAGTTATCCATTTCCTATCAATTTCTGCAATGTATCCATCCTCTTAATTGCAATGCTAAATGTTGATTCAAAATATTTGATCAGGAAGCAAACATGGGCTACATTCCCCAAGCAAGATGAAGCTATAAAGTTTATGAAAGAGCAAGGAGATCTTCGCATTTTCAGCTATCAAGATCACTTCAATGGACAAAGAAGATTCCTTGTTTCAAGTTATAATGAGTTTTGGAAAAGGTTACCTATTATGGAAAAAAATTTCTCAAATTCCTACCTGTTATTTTTGTATACTGCTTAATTACTCCTTAAAGTAATCATCTTGTATCCTTATCCAGGTACAAGAATATGAATCCAAAGTTCCGACATCATTATGAGGTGATTCAAGAGGTAAACATCATTCATTTATCTTTTTTGACTTTTGAGCCAAAACCACAAATTCATAGCTTCTTGGGTAGACCAACCCAAATCAGACAATATGCAATGAATTTGGAGTTCAAGGTATTGGAGACTGCATTCTCTGTAAAGCATCTGTCATCCTCATTCTAATTCCTTTGGAAGAATTTTCGGGTCATCTTTGTATAGTTTAGCACCAGCATGCCTGTGCGAAGTGAACTATCACTTTTGACATGATGCTAATTTTATGCGTGCTGACCTCAAATCTGTCTTCCCCAAAATTTATCTTCGTGCATTTTAATATATGAGCAGTTTGATAATCAAACAAGCACAATTAGGCAGAATGTAACATGTCCTTTCCTCAGACCTACCCTTTGTGGTCACTGAAAGGACAATAACTTTTGAGGGAATTCAAGTCAAGAGAAACTGAAATACCCAAACCCATTATAGCAAATTGAGTAGGGTAAAAGATAACATAAACATTGCCCTGTGCATGTGGAACTGAGATCAGCACAAAATACTGCTCCAGGTCTCTGCTCTGTGAAATACAAGTATTTTCTAATGCATAACACATTGGAAACATAAAGGAAGTGATATAACTGTTCAAAGCTTGCTCGTAATTAAAAAAAAGGTGATAGGGAGGCAAGCATACTCTGAGTCCTTTCATATTTTCTGGAGAATTGGTTGTGGTCACATTTAGTTTCCCGATCTTGAAACATAAATGGCACATATGCCATGCCGGTGAGATTTGATCTAGAGAATAATGTAATTCTGTGCTTGTTGATTTTCAATATTCATGTGCGTGCGTGTTATGAAAACAATAGTTATGACTTATCAGTAAAATTTCAAAAAATTCTGTTGTTTTCTTGTTCAGACATTCTTCAAGTCTTTCTCACATCTTATTTTATTCATATGAGAGATCAGCAGAACAATTTTACCTACCTAACAAATTTGGAGTTTTACATGATGATGACCACCTGATTGCTATGATGCTATCTCTACAGCTCTTTCTGAGAGTGCAAACTGTTATAGATAAGATCGGATTCAAATTGTCTATGCTGCTTTATTCCCTGCTTACAGGGTTTGCCTTGCCATCTGTACTTTGATCTGGAGTTCGAAAGGATGGAGAATCCAGATAAAGATGGTAATCAAATGGTTGATCTTCTTATAGCAGTAGTTTTTGAGGCATTATATGAGAAGTATCAAATACAAGGGGACAAAAAGTGGATAGTAGAGCTTGATTCCTCCACTGAAGGTAGGGATTTCACTTAGGTAAGCTAGTGACAAAGTATATTAATTCATGTTTCTTGAATGCATCCTATGCAGCTTTCTGGGCTGACATTACTTATTACCAGAAAGCAGTTGCCCAGGAAGTGAACACTGGGTTTTGCAGCTTGATATCTTTTTCTGCTTTTTTAGTTAAAGTGAGAGCCTTATAATGCATGGTTACTTTTTGGCAGCAAAGTTCTCCCGCCATTTGGTGCTACGTTTACCAAAGGCTGCTTTTAAGGATAATTCACACGCTGGTGCTTTTGTTTCTGAGGTACGCTGGTGGATAAAAAAGTTTTAGTGGATTGTTTCAGTAGGCACTGCTAGTGGGAATTCCTGTCTAGTTAACTGTTAAATGTCTTCCACAGCCAAACACCAGGATAACAAAAAGTTACATGTGGAGGGAAGCTGTGGAATCATTATCATATTGATCAGAAGTTATTTGCATTCTGTGGCCCATGCTTTATTTAGGGCCTTTGTTATGACAAATCAGAGATGCACTTGTGTGAAAATTGCGAGAGCTGTCAACTACTGTGTTTTAACTTCACATTCCCTAAAGCTGTAATCTCCAAAAATTACCTTTTCTCTTTTCTATGTGTGTTCATCTGAGCATCCTTAACTGTTACTGCCATGTCAGATATGCTCACGGATTTGTACTGCAAGAGAGAGGGACACCAGATTCCACCAACTCTTTGTTTCCAAAGATTCAAGCTCTGCTGGACCTTCTCAGCAACTTTTTGTAGACAATGCTGTGTATTCAAGAAATCGTTGCTTCCGCTTGGCTTTGTCATCAAAGGCTGGGAAGACCTCTGTACTTCTGCCTACTGGCCGCTTTAAGTGTCGAAACATGGTAAGGAGTTTTCCTTAATTTTCTTTTTCATTGGCGGTTTTCTAAATTCTGAATCTTCGATTCATTCAGTTTGTATATTGACGCTCCCTAATGCAACCTGATTGTGAAAGCAAATAAGTGTTTCTTTTTTTTTTTCGGGTGTTGGTTTGGGAGGGAAGGGAGGAGTTTGGGCCATGAACTACCAAATTATCAACCAAGAAAATTTGTCTTAGATATTTTGCTATTCTACACTTCCATTGCCAAGGAGATAGCCTCTCTGACAGTTCATGCAAGGGGCAGGACGGCATACATCTTGTTTCCAGACCCTGCGCCAGTGGAATCTATACTGGTTGTTTGAATAGCTTGAAGGCTGTCATTGGTAACTGAAATTGAGCGTCAAATTTCTTTTACATTGTGTGCTTAGATATACAGAGAACATTTTCTTCTTAGTTAATGTCATAGGCTTTCTGTATGGTTTGCAGTGCGAAGAGGAAGTATTCATGGCATCCTTGATCTGCAACGTCGATGACGAGTGTGAAAAACTTTTAGTCTGCAAAATGGAGTTAGACTGTATCAAAACACTGCAATTTGACACAGAGGTAGTTTTCAGCTTGGCTTTACTGTTGCTTTTGATCCACTATAACTGCCATGCAAAATCATCAGAATCTCTTTTAGACCCTGAGATCTTCAAATGTCTAGGAAGGACCTTTTTCTCCCAAGAGTTATTTCCAGGGGGTCCTGATGGTCACTTTTCTCTGTTGAAAGTTCAATGACAAGTTGTACGCCATGGAGGCAGATGAATGTTCTTTTGGATCTATACTCTCTTTAGAAGTCTGGCGGCAATATTTAATAACCTAGAAAAAGAGCTCTCAACAGATTTCTTACTTCTCCCTTTTCAGTTAATGTTATACAACTCTTTTTATTCAAGGAGCCTTAGAAGCCTCTCATTGACATCCTCTCATTGGGAAATTGGGGATTGCGAGGGGACAACATGAGAAATTTTTAATGAATGAATGATGCTAAAAAAAATTGTCTATACCCCTGGGTTCTGAGAACGTGTCACGATGCAGGTAAATTATAACTCTAAGCATAGGAAGCCTTCAAGTGTCCTTCAAGGGTTGACGTTTAATGCTAGCAAAACTGAAGGGCCAAGAGCATACCTCTTGGGAACATCTCCGTTCCCTGCCCTGGATGCCTTCATAGAATCTATTGGTTCTGTTGGAAATGTAACTGGTAAGTATTGATTTGCTTAAGTATTAGATGCCAATAGATTCTACTCTTGTCAGCCTTACACCAGCACATGGACATTTGAAAAAGACACCAACTGATGTGAATTCTGATCTTATGCTCTAGATGATCTTTTAAAATGGATCACCCCAAATTACATTACCATTAAATCGAATTTCTCTTTAACTAAAGAGTAATACATTTATTTCAGCTTTCCATGTACGACTGAAAATCTTCATGGATATAATTTCTTGCCTTTGTTAGTAGTAACGAAACCAGTGGCATATCTGAGAGTCCAAGAATTAGCGCTGTTCTGTGAACTGTAGGGATGACCTTCATCTTGTCCATCACTTCTCTAATTTCAGCCTTTTATGCTTCTGCATCATTGTATGCCAAATAACTAGAATCTTGTATAGAGAAAAGCTGTCTAGAGGAAGAATCCATGCCATAAGGGAGCTCTTTAAGCTGATGTTGCTCTAAGTATCTCAGATTTTGGAGTAAAGGTAGAACAGTTAGTGCTAAAATTTTAGCCAATCCAAGCATGCGAATGCTGTTCACAACCCCCACAATGTACTATCTTCTGTAAGGAACAATTAAATTTTAATTACTCCCTTGGTCAATGCCATTTATTCAATAAGTAGACAATGAAACTATTGATGTGGTAACTTCTTTTTATTTCAGGGAAGATCCGAAGTTGGTATTGGTTCTCTGAGCTTGGATTGATGGTCTACAATATGGCCAAAAGTAGATACTGTGAACGGATTGGTCGAGAACATAAAAGCAATAATGGTAAGTCCTATTGACCTGGACTCTCTTTTTTTGTGGATCCTTAAATGATTTAGATACAACATCCAAGCTAGTTTGTTCTTTATATTATGTCCTTACCAGAAAAAACAAAAGCACCCAAGCTTGTTGGACTTTCCACAAGTTGCTAACTTCTTTCGCTGAACTTTTGAAATCCTGACTCATGTTCAGAAACGCAAGCTACTATATCAGTGGCAATCCGATACATATACACACTTTTATGTTCCAACTCCATATAACATGTACTAACAGGGTGCCTTTTCCTGCCTCCAGTTATGTATGTGGTTGACCTACAATGGGCTCTTTACTACCAGAAATGTTATGATCCTGACTGCCGAGGTTTGGCTCATATTACATTTTAGAGATTTTAAGTAAATTACGCTGGGACCTGTTACCCCTTGACCAATTTCCTTGATTGTCCAGGCTATCGATCTCCATCTCGCCCCATTCCAGATGATGTGATCCCTGAAGTTTCCTGTCTGAGGCACATTGGAGGAATTGAGGGATCAGCAGATGATAAGCTTGAACTGGTTGATAGTGACCATAAGCATTTTGCTCATGGTGATGAAGCCATGATAGATGGAGACAGCAATGATGAGTGGTGGCTTGAAGCTATCAAAGTTGCTGATAAGGCCGAAAATATGGGAAATTCACTCCTTAAAAACATGGTGACTACTTACTGCATTGCACTGATAGGGGGTCTTGCCATTTAGTTATACTTGTGCTGCTACTCCTGATCAGTTGACACTCTTTTCGATATAAATAAACAGGACAATGCATCTGAGGATGATGATGAATGGTGGATGGAGGTTGAGAGGACTGCATCTCTGGCTGAAAACGGTGAGGGTTGAAAAGAACTGTTGAATTTGCAAATGAGTCATGTCTTCTCTTAGCCAGACAACCTGCGGTACTTGTTCGTTGGGCATCATCACTCATCTGAACTCAGCTGCAATTAAGGTAATTGCCTTGTATATGGACATAACGAAGAGTGCTTGAGACCCCTCAATTGGAAACGAAAATGCCTCCTAGATGGGGATCTCCAACAGGAAAGCGGCTGCTTAACCATTACTCTGTGTGGCCAATAAAAAAGGGTATTGTACTGGACTGCTGGGTCAACCTGGTTACGAAGTAGCTGCGCTTCTGACTTCTGAGGTTTATTGCAACTTATATTGTAACGGCTGCCTGTAACCCAAGCAAACTATGCCATGTATATTTTCTGTAAAATTCTTCCTTGTAGACGGGGCTTCTAATTGCCCCTGAATTGAGTCACGCCATTATGGTGTGAATAAATGTGTGATGGACAATATTAGCTTAGCTAAGGTTATCTGCTCAATGTATAATATGAAATAAATAGTTGGAAATAGAGAGCTCAGGGAAGAGATCTGAGGCTAATTGCAACGTTTCCTTCTTTGCATCAACCTGTCCAGAATCGGTTTTGACTTATCAAATAATTTTCATTCTGACGCTTAGAATTTACAAAATGCAATTTCTTGGATAAGACTCTCAGAATGTCACCCACTTAAACTGTCTCCTCCAAACACCTATTACTCAATCAAAACTCCCCCATCGACCCCTCCATTTCCATTCACCCTTGCCGCCTTCTGAGCCGTCCAATTCTAGATAATCACCCTCTTGATCCCAGACCCTAACCCTCAAATGGGCAGTGATCAAATGTCGGATAGAGAAGGGGAGGGACTGAGGGAGGAGGTTGATGTGGAAAGAGTGGTGGGGTGGGGTGGAGGAAGTGAGGTGCTTGAGAAGGTGGATTGGAAGTGGGCTATTTAGAGCTTTGTGGGGAACTTACGATTGACTGGCGGATAGCAGTGGAGACAAATATTGCGGAGGTTCCAGAGACGACGGTTGTGGTGGGTGAAAGTGTTGCCATGGTGAAGACTGAAGAGAGAAAGGGAGGAATGGTCGAAAGTGGGCAGACAACGTCCAGTAATCTAACCTTTGGGAGTTTGGACTCCAGATGTCAACAATTCAACTATTAGAAATAGCCCTACCAGTCCCACCGTTGAACCATTCATTCTCAACGATTTGTATGAAGGAAATACTAGCGTTTTTGTCCTCGGTTCCAACTCACCTCTCACTAATTTTTCTTTAGTACAGTCATTTGAGAATAATAGGCCCAGAGGTGGGATTGATGGACCCTATTTCTGAAACTTCGATTATTTGTGTCCAAATTCTCAAAGACTGTATGGGCGTTACATCATCGAAGTGTTACTAACTGATCTTTGAGGAGATTTTTTTTTGGAGGGGGGGGTGAAATTTAATAAACTAGCATGGGGGTAGGAGAATTGACTGCTAAATTGGTTGACTACTGCCATAGTCGTATAGTATGATATAATCATATTGATTGGCTTCATTATTATGTGATCGGAATACTTAAAATAAAAAATTTAAGTATTTTCAAACCTATTTAAAGTTATTCTGAATTATTTTTGAACTTAGGAGTAAACTTATTCTAGAGCAGGGCCTACTGTTAGAATCAATTACAGAAAAATTTACGCCAATGATTAGTTGCATGAAAAGGGATGTCATCAATTGTTGTCTTCCCCATTTAATCAACCATATAAGAGTGGTCCACGTGGAGTTCCGGGGCAAAAGGACCCTCTTCTCCAAGGATGGATGTGGAGTCCAACCCTCCATCAGACTCCCAACGCCCTTCCAAGTAATTTGAGTTCTGTTACACCAGGAGTTCATGATACATAAGGCAGAAGCATGACTGATTTGGTCCATGACATTTGCTTAAATGAAAATAATTGTCCATATGTTAATCTTGATGATTCCCCATATCCCATACAAAGATGATCAAGAACAACCCTTCAATCCCAACAATAGTGACATCAAGAAGACCCTTCTCAGATGGGATCCATTTCCTCACCGATTGTTTTATGTGAATCCTGATAATATATCGAGCAATCAAGGAATTGAAAGCAAGGTTGACCTTGTCAGTCGTGGTCATTGCACACATTCCTCATACTATGGCAACCACCATCCAAAACAGAGTTCTTACAGCAAGGACGAAACAACTTATAGAATCCAATGCAAATGCGTACTGCAGATTGGAGCCAAGAATTTGATAAGTGCAGACTGGTACGACTTCTTCAAAAACTTGGCATCAGGGGAAAAAAAATACCATTCAAGTCATATAACTTGGACATCTTCCAATCTACGCCCAGATTCAAAATCCTGTTAAGTACCAGTAAAAGCTACAGTTATCTTTCAAGATCATAGGCAATAACACTGCTTTTTGCGTGTGCTGTCAACAGCAACTACCCCGAAACTTCCGATGCACGGATGAACTTACATATGATGTGCTCTAAGTTGACCCCAGAAAGCTCCACATGAAGCAAGTGACATTGGACATGTTTCTTTATGATGACATTGGGCCTACAACCACGACCCAGAATAAATCTCATCAAAGCGAGGTTTGGAAGGATTCAAATTATCAAATCTACCCAACTTGACTCTGTGCGTCAGTAATGCACACAACCCGTCCCCCCAAAACAATGCAAAAAAGATAATAACAATAAAGGAACTTTCTGCACAACTTGCTTCAAGCGGGGGGGGGGGGGGGTGTGAGTGAAAACTACAAGATGGACAACTTCGTGCCTTGCCCCCTCTAGTGCTTTACCTCTGAGATTAACTTGGATAGGAGCCTCTTAGACCATTAACTCATCAACCCACCCTTGGTTTTTTTACATAAGCAAGTACATGCTGAAGAGAAATGGGCTGTACTAATTTCGCACTAAATGAAGAGTAAAACGAGTGTTGGCAATAGGGATTTCTTCTCAGTTGAAGAATACACGAGGGCAGGACCTGAAAACTGACGTTTTACCTGCTGCATCCAGCATCAACCTGCAGACTCTATAAGGAAAAAATTTCGAATAAATATGAAGCATCAGCTTTCCTTTCGCCTGGCCTGTTTTACTTTTAGTGCCTTCTGGTGGCTTCTTGGGAATAATAAATCATTCAGCTGTCTCTCAGCACTGTACTCTGAGGTGGCCTGCAGGTATAATCAAGACGCTTTAGGCTACCAGAACTGCAATGCAGCAATCAAGCCACCGGATGCAAAGGTGACGTGCAAGTGACAAAGGAAAACAGGCTATCGTCTTTTTTTTGGGGGGGGGGGGTCGTGTTAATGGGATATAGAGCAGCACCCAATAAGGCTAGAAGAATGCAATAATGACTTGTGAGCATGAAATATCAGAAAACTTAAGATGATTTTGAAGAAAATTCAAGTGAAATACCCGTGAATTAAACACAAAACGCAATGTTTGCACTTGCGTCCCTGAGCAAACCCTCAGGTCAAAACCAAGGCTATCTATGCCAATAAGTGCTGCCTCCTGCCACAAACAGCGAATGGAATTAAGCACTCAATAATCAAAAGTGACTGAGACAGAATCAAAAAGGCCTGGCAGACTGGCAGATAGGACATGTAAAAGGAATTGACACATTTTTTATTAGATTAATTCCTTCTTTTTTTAAATGAGAGGAATTAACACATGAAGCAGGAAAACATCAGAATAGATCCAGGAGGTTGAAGTCAAGCATTCATCCCCCCCCCCCCCCCCCCCCCAAAAAAAAAAGCATCCCGGACAACATAAGCAGTTAAGAGCTCAATGCAACAAAATAGCAACCTATGCCAGGTTAAAACTACAGTATTAGGTAAACTTCGTATCAATCATCAAACACCAGAATTGCCAGGATTTCACATTTCAGATAACAATTGTCATGCTCCAGACAATAAGGACACTGAAGCATGATTAGACATTTATAATTAAAGAGCACCAATAACTAGAACCTAGGTCGAGAAAATTTTCTCTGACAGGCTTCAATTAGATTTGGGAAAATAGAAGGGAAAGTAGAAAACAGATAAAATAGAAGAACACCCAACTATACATGCATCAATAGTGTCTCCTAGCAAAGCAAATCAATAGGTTTTGATGTTTCACCTGTACTTGAAGGCCCTTACACCTCCAACAAAGGGATTTTAGGGCATTAGTGGTCTTTTCCCCAGCAGCATTTACACGAGATATTACTTTAGCAGCTGAGTGTGCAATTGCATCAGGGCGAGCATCACTGTAATCTTCTATCTCAACAGCAATCTGTCAGAAATGGAGTTCAGGCTCCCATTTTAACGTCAGAATATGAAGAGCAGTACTAAACATGGTCATCATGGCCACCTCACCAAACATTTGGGGCAGGAGGGACATAACTGATACCTGATATCCATGGGCAGAAATCAGCCGAATCTTAATCATCTCCAGTTTATAGAATGATGTTCCATTTGCCAATCCGTTATCCTTTTCCAAATCCTCAGTCCACAAAGAGTAATCCTCTGATGAAGAGGACTCATGTGCATGACCATTAATTGTAGTAGCATTTTCTATATTGTCCACTGCAGCCTTTTCAGCCTTGCCATGGGCAGGATTACGATCAGGATGATTTGGCCTACGTTGCTGCGTTACAAATCGTTCTTCAATAAAGGCAGGTCTTAGGAGCCCTTGTATAGCCAGACCAACTGGAGGTTGCTCCATAAAATCTATGGGCTCATCAGATGCAACCTACATGTCCGCAAATAGGCAAGAATAAAAGCATTAACCATGTACAAAGGTTTGATTCCACCTTTTAGTTGGAAACCACAGGACCAAGCTCAAAAGACATGAAAGACAGGCCATGCATACTTCCTTGATGGACAAAGACAACAGCATGAAAACATAAAATCTTATGCTTTTAACAAATAAGGTCAAGAATGAGAAAAACCTCAGAAATCTTTTTGGCAAAATACATGGGATGGGCCGAACGCATTGTTTCTAACTTTGCCCAGTCCCCCAAGGATCCATCGGAATCGCCCTGATCCTCTTCACTATCAAGAATGTCAACCCAGTCCTACAAAGTAATTAGAATTGAAAAAAGTCAATGTCAAGCCATCAGAAAATTTATTTCGCTTCCAGCAATCTAATAGCACAAATGAAGCAATGCCCGACCCCCTCGAAATCGAAATCCTCATCATCTTCATCCTCTTCATCGGCATCATCATCATCATCAAATTCACTGCCTTCGTCTTCAATTTCATCAATGCCAAAATCAATGTCTGCTGGACCTGACAATTCCATCTCACTCATCATTTCCCTGGTGTCCAGACCAATAATGACTTGCTGCAATGTGAAATAACATGAGTCTCGCAAAGAAAATTCACAGGAGAGGAATGGGGTAGAACCAGTTTCCCCAAGCAAAATTTAGGCTAATCAGATATATCAAACTTAATTTCCCAGCTTAGACAATAGAAGAATAACAATCATGAATTTATGCAATACTACAAATATCAACCCAAAGTTCATCTGGTCCAGCTGAATTTCAATATCCTAGACATAACGTCAGACCAATGTGTCTTGTCTTGGAAAAAAAAAAAAACCACAAGGGGAAAGATATGCATACACATGGCACATCCTAAAACCCAGTGATACTCTATTCTGAAAAGACCTTGCCAGAAGTATCTCTAAATAGACAGAAACCATGATTAACAGGATTAAGTTCCATGGAAAATCATTGAAACTAACAACTCATATGTTTCATGCCATCAAACAGCAAAATATGCTTCACATTATATTCTCAACATGTTATCTGTGTTAAATTCCTTACCACATAGTTATCATCAGAAGTAAGGGTCCGCATAATGTCTTCATCATTATTCACCTGGAAGTAAATATCTGACAACAAGCCAGATACACAACACCGAGAAGCAAATAAAGCTGAGGATATAAAACCTTGAATAGCTAAGACAGAATGGAGCAACGTTAATTCCAACTCACTTCCATGTTCATCGGTCAAGTAAGGCAGATCTGGCCAGAAAATGTTCTCATGGACTTCTTCATTGACCAAACCAGAGAACAATAGAGTTGCTTGACTGTTCACCTGAGAACACGATGACCAAACAATTACAGGCCCGAAATCAAGAAGAACCAGCCAAATACTCCAGTAAGTTTCACATAAAACAGCCACAACATTGCAGTGTAAGCTGCATTGAAAGCAGTACTCAATGCTTTAGGACCCAGTTCACTCTCTTTTGACTCTCTATGAGTGTCTGCTATCTAGAAGACAAATTCTCTTGAGAATTTCCATTTGGTTAAAAGTTAATAGTCTGCTATACAGATGAGGGTATCAGTGTCATCTTCGTACCAATGCAATTCATCTTCAACCATGTTACTGGATTGTTTCTCACTGTTGTTTCTCCCTCAAGGATTGAGGAGGGGCCTTCCTTATTATATCATCAAATCTCTATTTTCTTGTGTATTTGCATGATTAATGTTCTTCTGAATGCATTATTGATCTTAGAACACAACAAAAGTTCAGCAACAGAACCTCACGAAACTCATTCAAATTGAGACCCGATCAACACTTTTCCTCAAATCAAGACAAGATTGGTATACCTCGACGATGGTCCTGCTAGTTTCAGCAGCAGTAAGCCGACGCTCCCCAGTTTCTGCAGCTTCTGACTCCAGAATATCTTCAAAGGGATGATACCTCGACTTGCTACTGTCACCACCCTTATCGGAGGCCGAACCCAGATACTTCCCAGATGCTTGAATCCTATTCTTCGCTGACCCACGTCGTCTGTTGAATGAATTATCAAACTTTTTCCTCAATCTCTTGATTTTATTCCTGCAGAAAACCACAGTGAAGTTGCAACATTCCTCAACCCAATTCCAGATAAAATCCAACCAAATTAAAGCAATGAAGCTAATTTTCTTGCAAAAAGCTTAAACTACAAGCTCAAATTGAAATAAAGAGGCAAACTGTATTTGATTAAACACTAATTTTCCATTCCCAGTTTCAATAAAATGATGGGTTCAAGCTGAAATACCAAGGAACAGCAAAGTTGCCTCCCACAACATCGTCGGAGCCCCAAATTGGACGGCAATCTGAAAACCAAACAACACCAAAAGTTTGCCCAGTTGGAGAATTGAAGCAAATGTGAAATAGAGGGGGTAAAACAAGAACAAAAAAGTGGGAAAAAAGAGAAAGAGCTACAGTCATTCACATGCTATGGGGGAAGATGAGCGTAGTTGCACAGCCATGGTAGAGTCAATCAACATCATCATCATCATTTTTGTAGGGCAGTAGAACAAGTAAGAATGAAGAAAGAGAGAGAAAAAGAGAGCGCGATTGAAAGGATGAGAGGGCTGTGGATGAGAGATGGGGGCTTTGGATTTGTCTTTCCAGTTTTGGGACGTCCAGATGCAAGATGCCTTTTTTTCAATATTTTTTGGGCCCTCCTTTTTTTTTTTTTTTTTTTTTCCGGGTTGAAGTTTCAATTTATCCGCAGGCATTCCACCCCCAATTGCAGCATGCCCGCCTACACAGCTGCTTTGTTGTAATTGGGCAACAATCTATGCTCATGATTTCCCTCTTCCTGATCCAACAAAAGCCAGAAGAACCATCAGACTACGGTCTCAAGTAAATCCTAACCCCTTGGAAGTATCGCACCGTATCAAATTTATTTAATGTATCCAAAACTGGGTGGAATATAAGAAATATTATTTCTCTTTTTCCTCATTACACAAAAAGGCATATCCTCACACAACATATTATGGCCCTGTTTGGCAATCAGCTGTTAGCTGTTAGCTGTTAACTGATTGCATTAGTTGTTTGACTTAGCTGATTGCATTAGCTGTTTGTGAAAAAAGTGTTTGGTGAAGTTAGCTGTTTCTAACAAAACTATTTGATAAAATTCCACTTATACCCATTACTCAATTTCATTATTTTTCTAGCTAAACAATTTTTCATTGGCTATTTATTTTTCTTTTCCATATGAATTATGAAGTAAGACTTATGTGATATATAAAATTACATTTATACTTTTTTCTAATTTTAGTACTTATTATCAAAATATATTTTTAATGTTAAATGATTTCTTTTTTAATAGTAATTGAAATTATGTGATATAAAAAATATTTATATATCATGTAAGACTAACTAACATAAATTATTTGTTAAATTAAGAAAGCATTAAAATTAAAAGCATTATCTTCAACATCATAACCATCCACAACTCTTATCCCAAAAAAGAAAAAAATAAATTGAAAAATTTAAAATATAAGCATCCAACATTCGGGAATATCATTTGTGAATAACATGTAATGTAAATTGGTCCAAATTATAAGGTTAGAATGGTCATTATAATAGTAAATATCAAAAAGCTCTTTGAAAAAGCTATCCCAAAGAGCTTTTTGTAAAAGAGCTTTTTGGGTATAAAAAGTTAATCTAAAAAGCTAATCAACCAAACACTCCAAAGAGCTTTTTGACCAGAGTCAAACAGCTAATACCCCCAAAAAACTCTTTTTGCACCCAAAAAACTCTTTGCCAAACATGGCCTATACTAACGGAATCTCCCGATAGACTATATTAGCCCCTAACAAATAATCGGGAATATAACTTCAAGTCGGGGCTACAATTGGCTAATGAGTCAAAATTAGACCCCTAACGACAAATGAGAAGTCAAAATGTGGAAAATTCTATGGGCTCTTCGTATTCCATCTCGTTGGAAAATATTATTGTAGAAAAACTACCACAGCGCTCTGCCAATTGGGCGAAGCTGATGCATCAAGAAAAATTGGGCACAACTTTGACTGTCCGCTATGTGATGACTCTGAAGAATCGATACAGCATCTCTTTCGGGACTGCGATCTCTCTAAACTACTTTGGTGGGTCTCACCATTAGTAATTAAAGTCGACGTGAATCCTAACATCTCTTAGACTCAATGGATTTGTGATTGAATATTAATGCTACATTGTTCCTACACCACAACTCACATGGGAATGGAGATTTTTTTAACTATAGTATGGAGTATATGGTCCTTCTGGAACCAAGTACTACATCAAGCGATTCACAGATATCCATTAAAAAGGGTCGATATACTACAGGCGAATCTAAACACATTATCCAATGTTACCACAAGGAAGGGCGTGGAAGAACAAAACCCTCTCGTATCCCGTTACCATGATCAGAAGATAAAATAATGTCGTACGGGAAAATCCTGCTACACAAGCAATAGTCATCATACAAATCGCTAGAGCATACAGAACAAAACAACGCTAGGCAAGGATTGCTATTCAAGCACACAGATACAACTCGACCTTAATGACGTGTCAAGAAACATTAACCTGCAATTCGAAACTAGAGGTCGTTGCTATAGCTACAGAGAGGGCACTTATTTTAGCTATACAGCACAGATGCCCATCAATCAAAATCTAGATGTACAGCACACTGCTTTTAAGATCTCTAAGCAAGGCTAATAATATACCAGTTAACATCTCTCTGTTTCTAGAACAATGTAGTTTTCTCAAACAAAGCATTGCACACTGTATATTTAGAAAGGTAAGTAAAGAACAGTTGCAGTCGAGTGTGCTCTTAGCGAAGCAGACACGGTACCAATACATGTGTCGTAATTATATCCTGCATTAACCAGCAAAAAAAAAAAACCCCCCAAAAGAACCCCAAAAAAAAAAAAAAAACACAAACTTTGAGTCAAATTAGATTCTTTCATTATTCAACCAAAAAATAAAATAAAATATGTAACTTTTTTTAAAGTGTAAAATGTGTAAAAAGTTTCTTGAAAAGCTAATTGAATACTTTACTCATTCAATTCGGCAACTAACTTGCACCAATTAAAAGTTGCAAGAGCAATAACATATTGTAGACTATTCTCTAACTATAACTTCTTAACCCTATCTATATGTTGATAATGAGTTACAAAATGAGCTGCTTGATTTCCATTTCATTTCGTACGAGATCAAGAAATGAAAGGTAATGCGTAAATGTTGATTCTAACTCAAGGATTTGCGAGGTTTTTTTTTTGGATAAATTAGTCAAAAGAGACCAATATCATCCTAACAAATTAGGTGTTCTTTGTGTCGGAAGTCAATGCGCCTAAATATTCGTTGTGCATGTGAGTTTATTCTCCCTTCTTCAGATGATCTTTGATCCTTTTGACAAAAATATGCTATTTGAAATCAATTGAAAACTGAAACTAAATATTTTGATTGACATTTAAGTTATATTATATGCTCTTTATTATATTCTAGGAAAGAACTCAAAACATCCACCTCAATATCCCTAAACCCAACAAATTATCCAAACATTCAAACTAGTATCCAAATAACAAAAAGAAAAGAAAAGAATAAAAAGGAAAAAACAGATGTAGGAGCGGTTTGTTGAACTTTAGGAAGACTCTATATTCTTTTTCGTATTAGCGATTGATTTGGATATTGATTTATTAGCTAATTATAATTGTGCCTATGACACTTTTATTTTATGAGGCTACACCCAATTAATGATGAAAAAATAACTTCTTGCCCAAACCAAAGGAATTAGTTGCCCAGTTATGGGTTTGTTTTCTTCGTTGGTAAATATAAGTTAGTAAATGGTTAAAGTTGGTAAAAAATTGGTTGAAGTGAGTAAAAGTTGGAAGAAATTAATTTATTTTGGAATGATTGTAACACCCCAAAATTTTGGTTACTAATTTTGACAAATGTGTTATTGTGTGACTTGTATTTATATTTTAGATTATTTACGTCAGACTTTTATGCTTTTGTGTTAAAAATTACTTTCGGAAAGCAATTAGAAGTTATTTGATTACTACTAATGATAGCTTACTATCTTCTATTAATGCAAAAAAAAGGGGAAAAATGAAAAGGGGAGAATGTTTTTTAAAATTAACGTGAAAGGGGTTTTGGGGGGGGGGGCATGTTTTATATTTAAGAAGGGGGAGGATTATTTTTTTTTCTTTCCCCAAACACAAGCACACACACGCATAGATAGGGGAGAGGGGAAGAAAGAGAAGAGGAAGACGGAGGATGAGGAGGAGGAATTAAGTTTAGTTCAAGGACTGAAGGTGAGTAATCTTTGTTTTCTTCAACCTAAAATTGAATAGAAGAAGATTATTTGAATGATTTATGCTTGAATTTGAGGGTTCAATGGAAGCTTGAAATTATGAATTTGATCTTTTTAAGTTTGACAGATTGGAAAACTAATTTCAATTGTCAGAAACCAACCCCTGAGAGTTTGATGTTTAATTGTGATATTGAGATTAAGTGGATGTTGTCGATTGATGATTATGCTGTGAATTCGTTCATGTACATGCGAGACTATAGATTTTTGGGTTGATTACTTGTATTGGAATAATAAGATGGTAGAAAAAGAGGTTGAATGTTCGGATTTTATAGAGATATTGCTACTTTTCAAATTCCTGTGAATTGTTGGAATGGCGAAAATTTGTGAAAATTTTACTGTAGGTTCAGTACTATGTTTGACAATTTTCTGCAAATTTTGTGAATTTTAGAGGTGTATATTATGAGTTATGATTTTTTGAACGAAGCTGCCCTGTTACTTAGTTCAGAAATTCATCCATTGTTGTAATTACTGTGAGTTATTGGGTTGGAGAAAAATTATGAAAAATTTTACTGTATATTATATATGTTATGTGTCCATTTTGTATAAAGTTTCATGAATTTTAAACATGTAATTTGTAAGTTATGAATTTTTTATTAAAATTGCCCTGTTTTAGCGCATGATTTTGTCTATTATTTCAATTTTTAGGAGTTAATTACTTGGTGAAAATTTTTAAAAATTTTATTGTATATTCTCTATAACACTTGGCTATTTTATGTAAAATTTCATAAATTTTGGATGTGTATATTATGATTTATAGATCTTTGATTGAAATTTTCCTGTTTCAGTGCATATCATCGGACATTGTTTTAATTTTTACGGAGTATTGGTTTACCAGAAAATTATAAAAATTGTATAGTAAATTATTCATAATATTTGGTATTTTGAAGCGAAGTTTCGTGAATTTTGGATGTGTATTCTTCACAAGAATGTGTATTCTTCATTCTACGAATTTTCGAGTGAAAATAGTGGTGAAACTATGGGTCGTTCGTATGCATAAATTGTATATTGATCATGTTGGGAATGATCTTGAATATTAGAAACAGTACAGTATTGTTATGGTGCATTGAAAAGTTGTGAAAAGTATTTTTGGTAGAATTATTCCTCAATTTAACGAAATTTTTGTGAAAACTATTGATATAAGTTTTTGAAATATAAACATATGATTATATGAGTTATATAATTTCATTAAGTTATGTTTTTATAGGGAAAGAGGTTCATGTCTTGCTTAGGGCTATTATGTTGCATTTTAAAGCTATGGCCAAAGAAGTAATTGTTTTTGTGTTTGAAACTGTGGGGGTCGATAATTGGTACCTTGGGTGGGCATTGCCCGTTCCGCTAAATGACTCTTCAGTTTATATTATTTGGGAGCCATATGGGTCCTTGGTACTCCAGGATGTGAATGTGGCTCCACAGTTTGTGATTTAATGGTATTTACATATTCTAGAGCCAGAATGCCTGATTGATACCATATGAATGAGTTACAACCGGTCCACCAGTGTGGTACTATGAGAATGAAATGTGGCTAGTCCATTAGGATGTATTTGTCACCCTTATGTTGTGATGAATTTTTGTGTGAGTCATAAGTTAGTTTCCCTTGAACTAAAGAGTTTTGGTTAAGTTAAGGATATATGATATATTATGAAATTGGTTTTTAGCTTGGATTTGGATTTTGGATTTGAAGGATCCTTTGGGATATCTATGAGATTATGATTGGTTTTGAAGGATATGTTCGATTGATAAATATGTTTAAAGAAATAATATTATGTGTTCATAGCAAGTATGTGGATTTTTGAAAGAAATATACTTTTAAGTATGTGTCAAATACGATTATGGGTGGATCATTAGCTTGATTTAGCAGGCTTTGCTTTCTTTTGGACTTAAGCGAGGATTAGGAGCCTAAAAAACATGGTTGGTATGGGATAACTATGCTTAGTTCAATGAATAGACGAACGACAAAGTTTGTTTAGGGATTTAAGTAAAAATGAGGATTCTTGAATCGTATTTGGTATGGGAGATGTATGACTAAGTTAGTCTAACTATCCACCTCATGAAATATGTATGTATGTTTGTGTTTTGTGAAGTTCATAAGTCCGATATACATATGTATGTAATGATATGAGTTGATTTATGCAGCATGAGCATGTTTTTAGTTCGTCTTCCTGGTGTTATATGCTATATTTTGATTCTATGTGATATATGTATTATGTGGTTATGTGTTAACTGATTAATGTGTAAAGTGTACTAACAGGGAGGGTAATGGTTATTCATTGGATTTGGGGAGTACATGACCTCACAATTTTTTCAGATTTTTTGGAAGCAAAAAAAGACCACAAGAGCATTAAGAAAGCTACCTAGCTATGAAAAACTTTTGAAGAACCTATTTGCGAATGTATGTCCCATTGTATGTTTATGTTGTGGATTATAATTAGTAATTCAATATGGATGTATTTTGTATGTAATTTTGCACGACTCTTATGGATTTGACCTCAATATGTATGTAAATGCATGTTTAAGAGTCACCTCGCTGTCTTTGACTAAATTATAGACAATACTTTCGCTGCGCTTATCTTCTAATAGGTTAATTAAGGTTAAAAAGTTTAGAGAGCTTGTGGGTGTTCCTAATCGAATATCTACTGCGGTGACATGCCTGCCCCTTTCATGCGGGGCGTTAGAGATTGATAGGAATTGGTTAAAGTTGGGAAAGATTGGAAGAATTTCGTAAGAGTTAGAAGATGTTGATAAGAAATATAAATGAGTGCGGAAAATTTTGAATGAGATTAGTTAGAGTTGATATAAGTTGATAAAAATTAATTAGAATTGAGAAAGATTGGTTAGAGTCAAAAAGAATTGAAATTTTTAATAAGAATGGGAAAAATGGACAAAAATTGATAAAAATGAATATAAGTTGGTAAAAGTAATTTACCAACGAAGAGAACCGACCCTATACCGATGAAGGGGAAAGAAGAGAAAAAAATTGCTTTGTGCACCGTTTCTTCAACCGCTGTTTCAGGCTCTCCCCTGCCCTTATCTTACTGTTCCATGGTCCTCATTCCCACCTACACTGCTCGCCCTGTTTTTCTTCCTTTCTTCCACCCAATTTCCATTGTTTGTTGCGAAGAGCTAGTTTTGCTATCTGCTGGGTCAATTTCTAAGGTAAGTTCCCTGATTTTGAAATGAAATTTCTCTATGAATTCATGTTGAATTCCATGCCTGTCATGGACAAAATCACCCAAATTAATTTTACTTGCACATACATATACTAAGTTAGGTCTTTCAGCTCGGGGAAATACTGAAAAAAGTCACAATATTTGACCAACAAATCCTGGACAGTAAACCCAACAAATGGCTTATTACACTCCACATATTTTTGAGGTTGGCAAAATGATGCTGCACTATTGTTTCTCTGTATAAAGCCCAATACTGCACTATTGTTTCTCTGTATATCCAAACTTCAGTTGTAAATGCCTCTACAACACCAACCCTTTCTGTTTGTTTAGTAGTGAATTCAAGTATAAATGATGCTGAAATCTATGCCCATTAGCGATTCATTCATTGGGACACCGCTAATTTCGAGGGTTTCCAACAATCACTTATTCTTTTCTGAGATGCTGAGCTTGAGATGCCCTTCTCAAATTAGAAACCCTAGCTTGGATTGCATTCATCTTTCTAGCAGCAGTTGTTCAAGAAATGTGATTGTAAGTTGGATTACAATATTATTTTTTTTGTTAAAGTTAGCAACTTTGGTCTGAGATTGTCTATTCAAGAATACAGTTTTTGTTTTTTTTTAAAATTTTATTTTGCTTTATGTTATCTTGAATGGTTCACAGGCATGTGGGTTAAGAGGGCCAAGACCCAGATATCCTCGAGTATGGAAAACTCGAAAGAGAATTGGAACGATCTCCAAGTCTAGAAAGCTCGTTGATTGTGTAAGCTGTTCAGTCTCATATTGTGTTTCCTTGAATTATTACTGCCTTAGTTTTCGAGAAGTAACCATGAGTTGATTTTTATTGGATTTTCAGGTGTTACAATGTAGCTAAGCTGACTTCTTTTGCATTATGTGGTTTCTCCTTTGCACTTTGCAGAGTTCTTTTGTAGTTCATCTTGTCAGATTTGAAGTGGGTTTTCCATTTCATCGTATTTGGACAGTGTCACGTATAATTCACAAGGATTGATCTCTACAAGTTCCATGTAACCATGATTAGGAAGGACCAAAGGAGTACGGTAGTTTGTGTAGTTTAAAAGGAATTGCTTACCAAGATTATGACCTTTTGTACATAAGGCATGAAGTTTTAGTTTAGGTTTTTAAAATTTCTGCAATTTTCAAAAGGGTGAAAGGTGACTTGGTTTTCAACTTTGGAGATAAGCATGTAAATGGAATTTCTCTATGAATCATTGTCGTCTTCTCATTCACACATTAATCCTATAATAGCACTCTAGCGAACGAGTTTTCTATTTTGTGTATGAGGTAGCCTATAACTCTTGCATTGTTACCATTCCACACGTCTGAAACACTCATCCCCTCCAGGCCTCGAAACCCCTTATCCCCTGCTGGGGGAAGAAAGGGATGAACCTCTACGTTAGAACCTCCCCTCATGCGTTCAGCTGTCACTTTGGAGGTTCTGTTGACAGTTGAAGAGATTTTGAGTTCTTGTTACTATGCTTTTAATGAACAAATGCTTATTTTTCTGGAAGACATATGGGAGGGAATATTCATAGTATCATTTTCTGGGTTCAGGCTTGACAACCTCGTTGCTTGCCAGGGTAAGGCTACGTACATCTGAGGTACCCTAAACCCAACTTTAGCAGGATCCATATTAGGCTGATTGTTGTTGCTAGTCATTTTAGGTTGATTGTTGTTGCTGGACATATGTGAGGGACCTTCAATTGTGTCTCGTAGTTGTTATCTCCTTCTTTCTCTCCTTTGAAATGAGAGCAGCTTGAACATTGCAGGTGAAGCGCTTGTCAAATGTTAAAGAAGAAGTATATGGAGCTCTTGACACATTCATTGCTTGGGAGCTAGAGTTCCCTCTTATAACGGTGAAGAAAGCTTTGAAGATTTTGGAGGACGAAAAGGAATGGAAGAGAGTAATTCAGGTATAAAACAGGACCAGTGACTGGGAACATTTTGAATATCGACAAGAAGTTGCTGTTGTCTAATAAGTGCTTTTGGATCCAGGTGACAAAATGGATGTTAAGCAAAGGTCAGGGGAGAACAATGGGAAGCTATTACACGTTGCTGAATGCATTAGAAGAGGAGGATAGACTTGAGGAGGCAGAAGAGCTCTGGACAAAGTTATTTTCAAAGCATCTGGAAAGCATGCCTCGTATTTTCTTCGACAAGATGATTGGCATTTACTATGGCAGAGGAATGCATGACAAGATGTTTGATGTATGTCCATTCTCGCCCTGTCAGTTTCTCATCATTGGTTTTGTTTTTGCTGTGATGCTGCTTCTAGATCTGTGGTCGTATCAAGTTAGAACCCCCATTGCTCAGGGCCTGTTAGCAGTGAGATCCATGCTGCTGTATTCCATAAGCACCTGCATGCTGGAAACAATTAGAGTTCTGCGATTTCTAGAAAGAACTGCAGCAGTGCAACCATGCACAGCATTTAATTTAATCGTTCGTGTGATGTCATTGCACTGCTGCTGCTTTCATATTTCATAGCTGAGCTCATTAAATCAATCTTGTTGGATTTTATTGCTCCTTGAAGCAGTGCGGCAATGAATAACCACACTGCAGATGGGTGGCTTATGGCTCTCTCCAGAAAATTAATGACTCTTTTGTACTTAAGACTCTTCATTTCACTTCATAGACCATGTGGGTATTCAATACTCGACATTGATATGGACACTTGACTTTCACTTTTGACAAAAGGGCGTTTGGATCGGTGGTTGTTTAATCCAAGTAAAATAGATTTCCAACAAAAATTAAATCCCCAAAAAAAAACCCTTTGAAAAACATGTTCCCAACATCTTTTTTTTTCCTTTTCTTGAATTGCCAGTTTTGTAAAAGGATGGTTTAGCATGACTGCCCTTCCACATAACATGATTGTGTGTGATACCTGTTTTGCGTATTGCTTCCTTGCCTTAGCGTGTGGCTTGCTGTCTTCTTCTTTGTAGACTTTTGCAGACATGGAAGAGTTGGGTCTCCGACCAACAACGTCAATCGTGTTGAAGGTGGGAGATGTCTTGCAAAAGCTTGGTATGATGGACAAATATGAAAAGCTAAACCGAAAATACCCTCCTCCTAAGTGGGAATACAGGTACATCAAGGGCAAACGTGTTAAAGTTAGGGCAAAACTGCCGAACGAATCCTCTGATGAATATGAAGATGTCAACAAGTTCAATGGGAGAGGAATACAGTCTATTGATGCTGATGAGGTGATAAATTCTTCTGATGAGGAAAATGATCAGCAACTGATGGGCTTTCTAGGAGATGACAGTGGCTCTATTGTACTCGATGAAACTAGGGAGGGAACTTTATGAGTCCAATGTTTGTCAACTCCTATATACATGGCTAAAGCACCTATACATTTCGATCCTGAGCAGTGAGGCGAGGGAATGATGCCATGCCAATTGAAAAGACGATGTAAATTCTTGATGAATATGTGCAGGATAAAAGGCAGATATATTAGAAACAGATGCAATTTCATGCTAGAGTAAGGCGTTGAATGAGCTCTTAAACAGGACAACCAGGGAACACACATTGATGCTTGTATGAGACCAAGACTCGTGGACGTACAAGTCAGATTTTCGAGTTTCATAAGCTTCTGCGCATAACCATGTGGTTTGCCCTCCTGTTGGTATCTGTCTATGGATGTTCCTCCCTACATCTGGCAGCATTTTCTACATTTTAGTGTGACTGCAAAATTCATGGCTCGTTTCTTCATTCAGCAATCATGAATCTTGAATTTATGAAATTTCAGATGAATAACTATGAAACCATTAGGCCTTGCTTTGACCCAACTCATTGCAAATTGTATATATATCAAACTATGTTTAATCTGGAGTTTATGCCCAAAAATGCCACTAAGTTTTAACCTTTTATTCCAAAATGCCATCAAGTCACATTTTTCTCCCTTAATGTCACTATGTTTTGCATTTTGGGAAGGATATGCCACACCAGTTATTTGTTTCTTTCAAATATGCCACCGAACTATTATTATTTTTCTTTTCCCAATTTGCTGCTGATAATAACGAGTTGCATAGTCATTCGTCGGCAAATTGAAACAAATTTGAGTAAGCATAGTGACATTAAGCGGGGGGACTTTATGACATTTTGGTTCGAAAATAAAAAAACACTTGTGGCATTTTTTTGGCAAAAACTCGTTTGATATGCGACCATCAGTTAACATCATGTTCATGCGATAGCAATTTAGAAATTCTCATGTTCAACTTTAAAATTTGAATAAAAGAATTTGTAGATTCAGTTTTACAGTTTTATTTATAAAATTTGAAAAATGTCTAGTTTAGTTGGACAAGATTCTGCCGCCAACATCTATTGTATTCGTCAATGTTGCAGTGTGAAAGTGGGGGTTATTCTGTATTGATAAAATTAAAGGTTTTGAGCATGTATATAAGTTTTAAGTCACTTCATCCTTTACCAATTAATTTTGGGGTGGGAACATTATTTGAGTTTATATGCATGATTCTTTATTCATGGCCCAATTGATTTAAAAAAATTAATATGGTATGTGAGAGTGTTGCTTGATTTTGATTTGCCACTGCCTCTGTTTGATTTATATTGTGTACCTGTTGGGTCTTGTTTACAGTCTACACGTGAGGAGGCTTATTGAAGTGTGAAAGTGGGGTTTGTTCCATATTGATAAAATTAAAATATTTGAACATGTATATAAGCTTGTGAGTCACTTCATTCATTACCAATTGATTTTGGGTTGGAATCTCATTTGAACTTATATGCATAAATATTTGTTTATGTGCCAATTCATATAAAAAAATTAACACAGTATCAAAGCAGATAGTTTGATCTCATTTTGCCACCGTCCCCAATTGGTTTAAATTGTGCATGTGTTGGACTTTGTTTGTAACCTATATGTGAAGGGATGTGTTGGAGTATAAAAAAGAGGTTTGTTCCACATTAATAAAATTGAAGGGTTTGAGCATGTATGTAAACTTGTGAGTTCACTTCATTCATTGCCAGTTGATTTCGGATTAGAACCTCATTTGAGTTTATATACATATCTCTTTGTTTATGACCCTACTCATATAAAAAATTTAACGGTCAACAAGTTCCATTTTGTTTTGTATGTTTTATTAGGAATTTATAGAAAAATATTGGAGGCCTATTCTTTTCGTGTGGAAATTTTGGCTCGACAACCATTCCATTCTCTAGCGCTTTTCAATCATTTTCATTCCTTCCCACTTCTTAAAGATAAATGTCACCCATTTCCACTCCCTCCCATTCATTTCCACTTATTTCCACTCCCTCACGCACTATGATATTAATAATTTCATATTTCTCCCACTGTACTTCATTCCACTCCATTCTATTCCATTTCTTCCCACTCCTACATTAAAGAAACCACTTCTTCCCACCCCTACCCCCAAAAAAAAAAATCCATTCCATTTTTTCTCATTCCATACTTACAATTTACGTGCGAAAAGAACATGCCCTATAATGGTACAAGATATGTAATTATCTACAAAAATTGATAGAAATGAAGATACAAATTCTAAAATCTAGGGACAATAAAGAATAATCCAAAATTTGGAGACATACAAAATCTGTAGAAATATATATAACAATCAAAAACGTGCAGAAGTCCCCCCCGGGGGGGGGGGGGGGGAAGAATCTCTAAGACTCTAAAACCTAAACCTGTAGATCTGAAGAATTTCAAGTAATTGCAGAAACCAAAGCCAAACATGATTTGCACTATAAAAATTCAAAACCCCTGCAGTTGTCAATCATCTATCAAAAATGCATTAACTATGACTCATCCCAAACTAATCTCAGTTTAAGCTAAAAGTAAAACTTCTGCCTGAAAGCAGTTTATTAATCTACACAACGAATTAATGGCAACTGTACTTCTATTCATCGTCTGAACCTGACCCTTCAGAACCAGATTGTTTATCCTTCTTACAAGTATCACCATTCGCAGATGGGCCTTTCTTGGTATCCTGCTCATCTTCTTCATCTTCACTGTACTCACTCTCATAATCATCATCATATTCTCCTTCCTCATTCTCTTCTTCTTCATCGGCTTCATCCTCCAACAAAGGTCCGTCTTCTCCCATGGTAACACCCCTAGTTCCAGCCCTGGTTCTTTTGAGAACCTTCAACTTCAAGCTAGTTTTTGTGTCACAGCCAATCCAAGCATCACACAGGCAATAACAGGTCAAATTATAAGTTCCTTCTGCTGGGGCCTGGAACTTTCCCATAACCAGCCTTGACCCACCCTTCACCTTCTCAACTGCATCCCTGACAGCATTATTGGTTTCCTTTGCACTGGCTCCTGAAACCTCCGCCATCTCCCCGATCGCCTTGGATGCGGTAGTTATGGCTGTAGATTCATCCACAAAGCTAAGCTTTTGAGAGAACCAAACATTATTCAAGTTCTGATCGGCCAGAAGAAACCAGAAATTCTCATCCTTGTGATTTGGGTAGTAAGGGGCATGGGGAAGAGCACCGATCAAGCCATTAGCACGCTCGAGTTTAACCCAAGCTTGGAGTGTCACAATATCACCCTCTTGGATGCCCTCTTCACCTTCAGTTTCACAATTGACTTCCAAAGACAGTGAAGGCATCATCTCAAGTACCCTCTCCACATCCTGTACTTCAGAGGCAGAAAAGCCAGCTGCTTGAGAAAGCAGCTCCGCACGCTCTTGTAGACTCATCCCACGGAGCTCCTCAAATGTCCGCACCTTCTGCATATACATAAAGACATAGCACTGTAACAGATGCACATCTTTAACAAAGAGGCATGGAGGCTAGTGCTTATTGTTTCCCACAAATCAAAATATGCTATTATTTATGCACATCTTTAAAAAAAAAAAAGGCATGGAGGCTAGTGCTTATTGTTTCCGACAAATCACAATATGCTATTATTTCAGAGTTTACAGTAAGTGTGAAATGCTAATTTGTAATTTTGTTGGGATGCTTTCCCCCTTTTCTTGGGGTTTTTTTTGGGGGGTGGGGGGGAGGTTGCACTAGAAAGGACAACGCCAGCCAAACAATGGATATTCGGAAAGCTAAAGGGTGCAACTGAATTTTTTACCTGCTATTTCCACTCGATGGCTTTAGAATGATGCTATTAGCATTATCAATGGGGATTCAAGACCATGGGACCAAGGTTGTTCCCAAGAAATTAGAAAAACTACGGTGGTTTTCATGGCATTTTAGGTCCAGGGTCTCCCAAAATAAAAACAAAAGGCTGTCAGATGGTGATTATGGGGTCAAGAGGGCCACCTAATAGTGGCTTTTAGCAGGTCATTCTATGACAAAAATGCCATGACCCTAGGTGGTTCTCAGATGGTTTTAAAAAAGCCTTCAGATAGTGATCGTTGCATCTTGATCGGGTCCGAAAAATTGCAAAGGCATGTTTGGGATGTCGCAGCACTATCCTGGGTGAAAAGCACTGTGGTCCTCAGATAAAACAAATGAAGTAAATATTTGTGGGGTATAGGTGGAAACTGTCATTTTGTGATGAACCCCTCAAACCATTCAGGGTGTGCTCTTTTCGTGGGTCAATTCCAAATACCAACCTCAACCCACTTCAACCCACTCCCACTATTTTAACCCAGTTCAATTTATCACATAAAATAAATTCAACCCACTTCAACCTATTTCAACCCACTTGAACCTACTTCAACCCACCTGGGCCACCTCAACCTACTTCAACCCACTTCACCCTTTTACCCACCCTAATTTACCCACGAAAAGAATAGGCCCTCAACTGACATGTTCTAAAGCTCCAGATAATTATAAGGATCTAGAAGTTCCTAGAACTTGAGAATTCTAGGGTGTAGGCCAACTATAATGTCATTGACAGTTGCTCAGACATTCGTACAGAACCAGAAAAGCTGTCTGATAATGACCACCCCGGGTCATGATTGGATATGTGGGGCAACACACATAACCCTGCTTTTTCCTAAGTCCTGATGACCAGGCACAAGAAGGCAAATAGTTTTTAATGGGTACAACTACTGCTCCCTAAGGCAACTACTATATTAAAACGGATTCTCAACACTAGGTATGAATTTCCAGGCAGGCGGTAAACAAAAACTTGTTCCATGTACACCCATCAGAACTATTTGTCTCACCCTAAGGACCCACCTCACATATTCAACACCCATAGATGGGTATGCACACAAGACACTTTATTTTATTCAGAATAGAATATCATCACTTCAAGAAAAATGGTTAATTCAAACACTTTACTCATGCTGGACACTTGAGACTCCAAGCAACAAAGGTAGGGAGTACAACAAAATATCGAGAAGACTCTACATGATGAGATGTGGAGTTCTATTCCCACAAACCTTGCGTGCAATCTTTTTGGTTACTGCCTCAGTGAAATATGGAAGCTGCAAGAAAGATGCAATACCCTCAGTTGACCCTCCACCAGCTTTTCTAGCACTGAGGGGAACAGCCTGCAAAAAGTTTATCACAAGTAACTAAGGCTTATAAGAGCAATAGCCTGCATACGTTCTAAAATATAACAGAAAATGTAGCAACAAAATCTTAATAAGGGGTCTCACTTCCGTATGTCCCGTACTTTAGTCTCATTAACATAAAAGTCCAGCATACGAAAGTGACACAATGTTTCAGGGAATGAAGCACAATGATGGGGTTTCAAGGAAAACCAAATACCAAAGGACTAAAAAACTTCAGACACTCGGTCAGTGACTGATCTTCCTTCAAAGTGAAGATGGGCTGACTTATGAATGATTAAGCATCTGAAAATATTTCTAAATTCTACAAGCAGAGTACATAAAGGGAAGGACTCAGTTTTTCCTGCGCACCTTAATGATATTCCACTAGAGTCATAACATGCAGCCTGGATTCTACACTGCATAGGAAGAAACAGAGACACACACAGACAGAAACCCTAGTTCAAGCTGCTGGCCTACCTCAAACTAGCAACTTTTACACTGAGTAAGATGATCATTCCTACAAGATTGTAATTCTGATGAATTAAGGTATAGCCAAACATAATATGACTTGACATTATGAAGATAGCAAAAAGTTCACCAAGTATAATAAATTACAGCACCTGGATAATACATTGAGAAAGCTCAACAACCCCAATTGCAGGCCTAAGCCATCCATATCCTTGAGGCGAGCGGGGTATCAGAGACATCTGCATGAATCATGAAGTTAGAAAATAAAGGATCATACGGATCAAAGAGTTAACTTGCCAAAACAAAAGCATGTCATAAATGGAAAGGATTGAAACCAATAATCACAAAATAGAACAGTTCCTACAACAGCACAAACATAATATTAGTTCAACAGTATATGAACAAATCACACGTGTCTATATCCCCATTCCTAGTTGCATACTTTCACTCAAATGTGCAACTATGTGAGAACCCCCAACAAAGAGAGTCATTCCCATTCAAGATCATAGCCAATAACATCAAGAATAGACCTACTCAGCTGTTAAAAACAGTGGTATTAATTCAATAGCATATTCACAAGAACTTGCCAAGAAAACTGTAAAGGAAAAAATTTGCTAATGGGAAATCCCAAATCACCTTCATTAACTCTTCAAGAAGACGGGGCACAAGTTCCAGTACACGTTTAAGATCACCATTTAGAGTCTGAGGCAGCCCTGCTGTTTCCCGAGTCAAGTGGGCTTGAATCAACAATTGTGTCTGAATGGAAAAAGGAAGGACAAGATATTCCAAAAGTTAACTTCTTAAGCCTTGAATCCATACCTAATTTGAAACAAGACTTCCCATACCTTAACCAGTTGAGGGTGCTGTTTTAAAAATTTAGCTTGCTCTTGCTTGATATTTTTGCTGTCTAGGTTCAGCTCACTCCTAACTAACAGCAACAGTTTGTGAAGTGGTTCATCATCAATCCTCCGAACAGGGATTTCCATATACTCGGCTGCCTTAATGAATACATCCAAAACTTTGCTGGGAAAAAAAATTACATATATATATAAAATCAAGACACCATTGAACAACATATCAGACATCACAAGGTAAAATTCACAAATGCGAAAGTGGAAACTAGAAAAGGACAAACAATGTCACTCTAACTGGTTAACAAGCATAGTAGGAAGCAATGGCATGCCAAAAAGGCTTCAAGACAAGACCAGTCAGCTGCACGCTTTTGCTATAGCCATAGTATTCAGGGCCTGGGGAAGGATATTCAAGGAACTGGTGGTCAGTGGAAAACATAATATATCCACAGACAAACTTAAAAATAGCTAACAGATAGCTACTGGCTTAGAAGGGCAGAATCGAAAAACGCCAGGTCAGTATCTTTGGGCTTTGCAAACTAAGCAAAACATGGAAATGCATATAAAATCCAAACCAAATGAAACCATTATCCGAGATCCCAGCCCTCACCAAGGGGTGGGGGACCAGAGACACAACAAATGAACACACATACAAGGATCATTAATGTAAAGCCACAAGCATCTTCATTCTTCAGCCACAATGCAGGGGGCCTTCATGAATACAGAAGTTCAGCTAAACAACAGAAACAAGAGCTGTACATGTTGAAGTAAGTCTTCTCACATGGATAGGGTCACCTTCATATTGACTATATTCATTTCATTTTCCAAAATTTTTCAGATCTTCTGCAGACCTCTTTCAAGCTACATTAGGAGCTTAGATTAAAAAAGCCCAAAGCGCAAAAAGCGCGAAGGGTCCTGAGGCCCAGGGCGCGGGCTTTTTATACGCGAGGTGCACTTTTACTATAAAAAAAAAAGGCTTGAAAATCATTCCAAAAGCTAGATAATGGCATCAAATAAGTGATTTTCACCAACCACCATAAACAAAAAAGAGAATCAATTACACAGGGTAAAATACAATTAAAGCATTAAACACAGCTCAATTGAATTAGTATAAATTGAACCCCAAAAACATAACACATATTGCCAGTCTGCCAGGAAGAGAGAGAGAGAGAATCCCAGAGAAATAGAAAGAAAGGGAGAAATATTAAGAAGCACAAAAAAATTAAAAAAACAAGAATTCGGTACCGTTGTAGCACTATAGGAGGCACCATTTTTTACCTCCTTGAAGCCCAAAAAAAAAAAGGGAACAAAGAAAAACCTCCCATGGCTATCGAATATCAGAGAAGGGGGAGAAGGATGAAGAAGGAAGTTTGAAAGAAGACAGGAGAACAAAGTACTACTAGATTGCTGTCACAGGGTTAGGGTAGGGTTTCCAGCTCCAAACTCAAGTTCAGTAGCAGCATATATGCTTTGTTTACTTCCAGTAGTAGCTTGATTGAAAGGTTTCCGCAAAGAAAAAGAGGGGTTGAGGCCCCTTAAAGGTTTTTTTCTTTTTTTTTTCCAAATGGTTTGTTATGATCCATAAAGCACAGGCTCCGTGGGCTTTGCGCCTCGGTCTGAAGCCCAAAAAAGCGCAGGCCTGAACCATTCCAAGGCGCAACAGGGTGGACTTCGGGCTTTTGTGAGCGTAGGCGCACCCCAGGCGCGCCTTTTTAAACACAGATTAGGAGCTGAGAAATCTAAAAAAATAGAAAGCTCTAACAAAACTTTCAGAGCTCTGTTGAGAATTTCACACCATGGTCCTCACTCTTCACACAAATTTAGAGACTTCAGAGCTCTACTGAAAATTTGAGGCTCCTAATAAAAAATCTCTTTAAAAAAATTAAAATAAAAATTGGAGTAGATCACACAAAGTGAACAATGAACATAGCCATTATAGACAATTATGAATAAGTTTCAAATTGTAAAAGCCATAAAATAACCGCAACTCATAAAAAAGCTTTAAGCATGAAGGTTACCTCGGAGCCAGAGAGGGTTTCATCAAGTGATAGTAGGCTAGAAGTGTTTGATGCATGACATAATTCCCTGTGTACTTTGACGATCTTGAGAGATAGATAACAGCTATCACCAATGGCAACAGGATACAGACCCCAACAATCCAAAGCAACAATATCCCACCTGATGCCCCATCAATATTTAACAGAAACTGGGGGAGAGCTATTCCCATTTGAAATCCCTGCAGACATCCATTAGAATATCCATTATGAAGTGTTCAATATATTTTTTCTATGAAAAAGGTCCAAAGTGGATGTCAGTGATCCCTGATGACAATTTAGTCTTCAATAAACATATAAATGGTACCTGTCTTCCATCTGGATGACCGTACTTTTCATAATTCTCACGAGAAACAGGATCAGTTAAAGCCTGATAAGCTTTTGAAATATACTCCACAAAATACTTGTGGGCCTCTGCATAACATACAATGATATTAAAAATCTATGAATATCTGAAGTGGAAATATTAATCAATGACGGAAATAGAGAAGCATTTACATAAACAGTCTCCACCTGGATCTGGGTTTTTATCAGGATGGTACTGGATAGAAAGTCTCCTATAAGCCTTCTTTATTTCTGAGTCTGAAGCTCCAGACTCCAAACCGAGAATACCGAATGGCTCAAAGACTTGAATCTGAATAACCCATAATGCTAATCAAATTAAGAAATGAACTTTTCCAAACATAATCTGCACTGATGCAGAATAAAATGTTTGGCATCCAACCCAACACAATGGAAGTTCAAAGAAACCATGCAGATAACGAGCCATCATCAATCAGAAAAGCTAATATACAGAAGAAGAACTTACAATTAGTTTCTCTCAAAGAATATACATACCTCAGTGCTCATATTTTTGATGTAGTAAACAAGGAAAGCCATAATGACCCAAAGTAGAACAAGTGTCAAGTTACTGAAAGTGGAGAAATTTGAGATCTGCAATTCAAATATGATGTCAAAAGCAGGCACAGCAAACAAGTAATGCAGTAATGCTCCTTTTTTTGGGTTTTGGGGGGGGGGGTGTTATACCAGGAGTAGACAGAGCGTAGATGTATAATGGCCAAGCAAAAGGACTACTCACCCTTTTGAACAATGATTTATGGTATTTGCCAGATCGGGCACATACACCACACTGACAATGTATGCTTTTCGTCTTCTTTGTAGCAGCACGGCATAGCTTTAATATAGTATATGGAACTAAAGGCAATGCCATCATAGTCAAAATAAATATAGGAAACAATGAACTGTTCTCTTCTGAAGCTGCCATCTTTCTTTGTTATCCAAGGAACTAGTACGAAATCCTTATCCCTGGAGAGCAGAAATAATGGAAACCAACGGAATTGTTAAAATCCCACATTGCGTGTCGATATATGGAGAACTATATTGAGCATTGTAAGACACATATGCATGCAGCTAATGTCTCTAGGGCTTTTCCAATGACTTAATGAGGGTTAAAGCAGCAAAACAAATTAACTCTCACGGGCCATCACTTCTAAAAGGATTTATTATTTGGAGATAAGAGATTTCTTAATTAAATTTAAAGGCACAAGTGGTAGCAATGCCAAAGCCATTTAAAGCGCTTCTTCCCCAAAGATAACAGATGAAATAAGGAGCCCAAAAATTGACGGCTGGATTTTACAATGAAAAAAATTATTCCACAGTATCAAACCAATTCAAAATGATAGCAAACAAACCAAAAGTATGATTACTCTGATATATAAGTATGTTCAATATGCTCTGCTGACTGTTTCAAACTACTCAGAAACTATTGAAGTACCCATTCTACTAACACAGAATGCTACAACAGGCCATAGCCATCAAATTCTCAGCGAGCTTAAGCAAATGGAACCTTACATAAATGACAGACAAATAATGATACATCAATTCTTGGTAAATCATTCTAAACACACTACAAGTGCCTCAAAGCTCACTCTAAAAAGACGTCAAGCATGAATGACACTGCAGCCCCCCCCCCCCGGGCCGGGGGGAAAAACAATATACAATTTGGGATTGTGAAAGCAATGCCACAACATCTGAAGAGCTTGTAGACATGTTCTAGTCCCATGAAGCTAACTACCCGATTTCAACGACTACCAATTCATTCATCTAAAATTTGATGAAGGCAAAGAAAAACCAAGGAAAAAGGGCAAAGAAATTAATATCCACAGCTTGTATACAAAACATACAAGCTGTATCCATTCAAAACAGGAGGTTAGTCCATTTGTTGCAAGGCTGCCAAAGGGGAAAGATGAGCATATGGATGCGGATATCACAGCGAGAGCAGAGGTTTTTCATGTAGGTAGTTTCCCTCCTTTAGGTGTGTTTTCAAAGGCTTTTGATGCAGAGCTAAGTGGTTTAAGAAAGGATTGGATATGGGGCATGTCATATGAGTTAAAACCACATAAACATGCACGTTTAAATTCTCTTATCATGTACAACGTTATGTAAATGTCATTGGTACGAAAACGAAGAGGCTTCTACAATAAAGTGTGTTGTTTCCATTTGGCACCCTTGTGTGTTTGCTAATTCCATTTTAAGGGCATGAAAGTATAAAAATCCATCCTCTGCTTTGAACACTATGCATACTATGACTATCCCAGTATCCCCTTTCTAATGAAAACAATTGATACTTTTTAAATTGTAAATTGGTCTGAATTGATAGTGTACTTTGTCTGCATTCATATGCTCCCACAAATACTTGACAAAAGTTCACATATCCTATCATTAACATGATCTAGACATGCTGAATTGTAAAGGTTCCCATCTTATTAACTCCCCAAACTGAGCGTACACCATGGTGATAGTGTGATACATCATACAGGTAGCCCTTATTGGACTCCACACACCGTCTCATAAGAGGCATTGGCAAACGCACAAAGGGCCACGATAGAATCTCTCAACAAAATATAAATTTGGAATGGAAATTTTTCTAGAAATTCAAAATTATATCCAGCCTGCAGACCCAAACGGTATCTCAGTATGCATACTGCCATTCAGGTTGTAGGGTCCCGATTATGGACTGAAACCTCAAACTCATTCCACAACTCAAACTGTTCCATACCCAATCGAATAGAATCCTGTTGTCCCTCTGGTGGTATTGGACATGTCTCAGTTAATTGAAACCCAAAAGGAATAAATCTCTGGAAACTAATACAAACTATTTTCCCATTACTATTTCTGCAAGACCGGAAAAATCTACAGCTGGCAAACACATTAACCCTAGCATTAGCAAAGATAGCTGAAGCAGAACCAATTGAACACATTCCACCATAATTCATCAGAGCATTAAAGGACATTCTCTACCCCATTTCAGGAGAGCTAAAACAGCTTGCAAATCATACAGGCAACCCATCAATGAAGACAAAAACAACTTCATAAGTCGATCAAACAATGCCATCCCTCCGACCCATCACCTCTGATAAGACCACCAAATATTTATTTGCCGTCAGAAAGACAAGATCTCGATCTAGGTAATTAAGGAAGAGATATCAAGTTGAAAACCCCATCAACCCAGATTCTGAATTTTGTCTGTCCCCATCGTAGTAGAAGAATTACTTGTAAAACACAACGATGATGAACAAGAGTGCAATTTCACAAGAAGCAAGATCAAATCATAGCTGAAACTAGATGAAGGAAAACGAGTAGAAGCTTGCCTTGACTGGAGAAGCGGGTTCAGTCTCACTTCGTCAACGTGATCTTGCCCTGCGGATCGAGCGAGGAGAGAGACGGAGGGAGGGACAGAAATAGCAGGGTTTAAGACAGGAGGCAATAACAGCAGAGCTTGCACCTTCAAGGGGCTTTGTAACGACTGGCAGCGCAAGCCCCTGTCCACTGATCCTCCCCCCCCCCCCCCCTTCTCCTGTTGCGTCTGCTTTATTGAGGGGATTAGAATTGTATACGTTACGATGGCAATGGTACGTAAATCCTATGGTATGCTCCCATGTTGCCAATTGGATTGGTAAAATTTTTTTAGATCCCATTTGAGAAATAGCTATTAGCTATTTGAATTAGATGTTACCTATTTGAATTAGATGTTTATATTAACTATTTAAATTAGCTGTTTGTTGAAAAATTATTTGATAAAATTAACTATTTCTGATGAAGTGGTGAGACAAAAAACTAATTCTTCAAAAAGCTCTTCCAAAAAGCTCATGAAATTAGCCTTTTCAAATTAGCTTTTTGGATCCAAACAGCTGTTCTGAAAAACTCTTTCATCAAACACCCAAATTAGCTTTTGTACTTGATCAAACAGCTAATTTTTATCAAACAAGCTCTTTTTGGCCAAAAAGTCTTCAAAATGCTGTTTGCCAAACACCCCCTTAGAGTTTCTGAACATATTCTCCTCGTTGATAATATATTGTTCATTATTTTGTACCGCTTTTTATTACGTAACATCACTTATTGTTTTTTCACTGCTTGTTTATATATATATATATATATATATATATATATATATATATATATATATATCTATGTATATATAGATATAGATATATATATATATATATAAACACACACACACGCGCACACACACACACATATATATATATATATGTAACTAGTCATTACTATTTACGGTTCCTTATATAATTACTACTAAATTTTTTTATTTCCTCGTACATAAATGAAATGAACATGCCTTAATAGAAATTTTAGTTGAATCATGTTTAAAGTGACTTGCACATAGTAACCTTCATGCCTCATGGGGGAAAACGAAAATATGAAGTGGTAATAACATCTTAGGCTAAAGAATATAGTTAAAATTGATTTTTATGGCTTATTTTTAAATTACCAAAAAGAGATTTATATACAATTGGTATTAGGTTTGATTCATCTATTTCTTGTGTATAAACAATTGTATTGGATGTTTACCATATCATTGCTCATTAGTACTAAAAAAATGTTATCATTCATTTAGTTATACAAACATTTTAAAAGTAACTGGGCGTATTTTTTACCTATTATTATTAGTTAAATATATTAAATTTGAAAAGTAACTATGAGTAGTTTTTATTTGTTATTATTAGTTACATATATTAAATTTTGAAAAATCAATTATAGATTTATAATGTTTAATATTCCAAAGATAGAAATATTAACCACTAAAAGATGAAAAAAATTACAAATGAAGAAGAAATAAATTAAATATATCACCAAGATTAGACAGCTACGATTATAAGTATGCATCAGCCAATTCAATTCTTGGTGATTTTCCATCTAACTCATCTCAAATCTCAAATTAAAATAAATGAACTTAAACACTTTACTCTTATTTAAAACCTCGTGATCCTTCTGTAAAATTCCATGCGTGGGTTTCATCATCCATATCTTCACCTCTCTCTCGCGCTCTCTCTCTCTCTCCCTCTCCCTCTCTCTCCCCTGATGGAACTGGCGTCGGAGCTGCGGCATCGGAACACTAATCATCTCAGCCGTTTCATCCATTCAACAGCCGCCAATTTCTCTCACCTCCTCATCCCGAAGCCAAAGCCCAAAACGACGTCGTCCCCAGCGCCCATCATCTCCACAATCTCCGGTTCTCCACCGAAAGTATTCCTTCCTCTCCCCTTCGCCGATTCTCCGGTTGAGTCGTCTCAGAATGACTCGCCCTCGTCCGGTTCAACCCAGCCATCGGCTATCCGGTCCAGACCGGCAGACTCTGGCTCGGGTGTCCCGTCGATGATGCGAATTGGAGGGCTGAAGTCGGTGGAAGACGGCGGCGGAAGTGGCGGTCCTGCTTTTGTGGGTCAGGTATTCAGTATGTGCGACATCACTGGCAATGGGCTTATGGCTGTTTCTACTCATTTTGATATACCCTTTATCTCGAAGAGGTAAGCAATTGCAAAAAGTTTTGATTTTGAAGTGGTTATATAGCTAAATTTGATGTGTTGGTGAACGATTGGAGAACATATTGAGCTCGTTAATCGGGAATAAAGATTATAGACCAGTTAATATGTCTTGGAGGTTTAATGGAGGTCCAATTTGCACTAATTAGGATGAGTTAGCGGCAAATTGTGCAACAAATATGGGTTCTGTAGGGAACAGTGATGATGGAGCAAATAAATCCCAATGAAGGCAGTGATTTTTTTTGGTAGAGTTGAGAGAAATGAGAGGAAAAATGTAGTGAGAGAAACAGAGAATTTAGTGAGAGAAAGTGTTTTTCATTATTCTGAATTGATCAAATCCATTACAGCAACATATGCAGCTTATATATGAGTCAGAAGATATCAGTGAAAGCAGTTAGGCTGTAACAGCCTCATTCCAAGTCATCAATATTGCTATCATGGATTTAAAATGTGGTCGATCAGCCACGAAATGGCTGCATCGAAAAGGTTTTTGAGTTGGCCAAACCACGTTTTAGCTGTGATATGGAACGTGATTTCTGCATTGGAATGATTTTTCTATATCACAACCGAAACTGCATTATGCTATAACAACCTGTTGCCATGTCATCAACACTGCTAACTACCTTTAACTCTCCCCCTCAAGTTGGGAGTTGGAAAAGGTTGAAAACTCCCAGCTTGGAAATGGGATACTGAGGCTGCTGAACAGTCAATGATTTAGTAAACACATCAGCCAACTATTTCTTAGTGTTGAGGTTGGTAGGCTTGATCAGGTTGGACTTGAATTGATCTCTGACATAATGACAGTCCATCTCTATATGCTTTTTTTTTTTTTTTTTTTTTTTGGGGGGTCTGTGAAAAACTAGATTTGCTATGCGTAGTGCAGCCTGGTTGTCACAATGCAACGTAGCAGGAGTTAATCCCCTTACACCTAGATCTTAGACGAGGAAAGCACCAAATGATTTCACAGCAAGTGGTAGCTATTGCTTTGTATTTTGCCTCTGCTAAAGGCCTTGCCACAACGTACTGTTTCTTTGCTCTTCAGTCTCTAGGATATAGGAGAGTTATCTAGCATCACACAATATCTAGTGGTGGATTTCCTGGAATCACCACAACTCCCCCAATCAGAATCACTGTGAGTGAGGCATGGCTGCCAGGTGCACTTTTGAGATATCTTACTGCATGCTTAGCTGCTTGCATATGCTCATTAGCAGGAGCATGCATAAACTGACTGAGCAGTTGCACAATATAGGTTATTTCAGGTCCATTTATTGTGAGGTATGTAGTCTCCCCACCAGCTTTCTATAAGTGTTTGGCTCATCCATCTCTTGTCCATGTTCTTTGGACAACTTAAGGTGTGAACTGAGAGGCAATTCCAAATGTTTGGCATTTCGCATACCCATTTTTTCCAACAAGTCCAAGGTATATTTCCTTTGACAAACATAAATTCCGTTGTCAGACCTTGCAATCTCCAAACCCAAAAAATATTAAGTCCCTTAGGTCTTTCATGTGAAAATGTGAATGTAAATACTGCTTTCGACTTAGTTAATTCAGCTAAATCATTTCTTGCGAGCACCATGATATCAACATACACTAGTACTGTAGTAAATTTGCCTTCTTGACCTTTGGTGAATTGAGAATAGTCTGCGTGGGAGTGAACAAACTCGAAAGCAAGGAAGGATGTGGAGAGTTTGGAGAACCATTGCCCAGGTGCCTGCTTGAGGCCAAAAAGATTTTACTAATTTGCATACTTTGGTAGACTTTGTCTTGATTTTGAGCTCAGATACTCCCCTTGTCTAGAGAGGTTGTATAACACATCTAGGACCTGTGTAGCCCTAAGGCATAGTTATATAGACCCCCTCTTCTAAATCACCATGCAAAAATGCATTATATACATCCATTTGAATTGTGACCCAATTCTTTTGTGTTGCCACAGCAAGCAAGGCTCTAACACTGCCATTTAAGTTTACTTATAGTGCACTCCTATGTGACATGGACTCGGATATGAGGTGTCGGACACGGGCATGGATCCAAGTGTCCGACTCGTCAAAGCTCTAATTTTAGGACACAGGGACATCGTCTAAAATTTGGACACGAATATGAGAACTCATTATTTTACATATGGAAGTTGCAAATTCAAGTTAATCTTCTTAGAATATTTCAATAGTTACAAGGTTGTCAACTTGCCAAATGGTTGAACATTAAAGATCCATTGAAATAATAATGAATGAAGAAAGACAAAAACCACATCTTCCTAATTTTTTTCACCTTTACTGCTTTAGTGTTTGGATTAGGCTCCGACAAAGATCCCATGTCCTGTCTGCAGATTGTTGTGTCCGACGCAGGTACAGCGGAGCGAAATGGAGAGTCTGGGTATCATAGGTCCACTCCATACTCTTGTCTACAACCCAACACCACCAATCTTGCCTTGTATTTTTCCGCATTACCATATGATTTGTGTTTGGTTTTGAATAACGATCTGCATCCTATAGCTTTCTTTCCTTGAGGCTTTCTTTCCTTCAGATCAGTCACTATCCAAGTGTCATTATGTTTTAGAGCCCTCAATTCTTCACTCATGGGATCCTGAGAGTCAGTCACAGCAGCAATATAAGCCTGATAATGAGGTTGCAAATGACCATGGTGATGTGATTTGCAATAGGATATGACTGTCTAGGATATGGCTGTGTTGTAGGTGGGGATGGACTTGTATTTCTGACACAGCTCAGTTAAGCTGCCATCCAGGGTGGCTGCTTGTGAACTCTGGTAGTCCTTCTTACAGGTTGCGTGGGAGTAGAGATGGTTTGAGTTGGTGTTGAAGTTGATATAAGTGTTGAGGACTTGAGGGGTCACCAGTTGTAACCGTTTCAGCTGCATTAGTCAGTCAAAATTGTATCTGCAGAAGAAGCAGAAGCATTGTCATTGTCAGCAATATGTGGATCTATGAAATCTTCAGTCCAAGTCGGTGCATCTGGAAGAGGAGTTGGAAGAGGATGCAGATAATTGTAGTTGTGTGGCAGTTGCTGAAGCGTTGTAGAGAAAGATGTGCTCTTGAAAGTTCACATCTCTTGATAGAAAGGTTTGCTTGGGCAAGAGATTCAATAGCTTACATCCCTTGTGTGTGGGAGGATACCCAGAAACACACAGGGTACTCCTCTTAGCTGTAGTTTGTGAATTATCAATTGTTCTAGTTGGATTTGAGGCAACCACATACCTTCATATGTTGATAAATAGGGGCTTGTTTCAACAACAATTCATAGGGAGTCCTATTTTCTAGCATTTTGGAAGGCAGTCTATTGATGATATATGTAGCTGTGAGGACAAAATCCACTACAAATGCAATGCTAAAAATTCTTGAAATTTTAAAGCTCTTGATATCTCAATTAAATGCTTGTGTTTCCTGTGTACTACACCATTTTGTTGGGGTCTATCAACACATGTGGTTTGATGCAAAATACCTTGATTAGCAAAGTACATTTGGCATTGTAGGGAGTCAAACTCCAAGGCAATATCTGATCCAATAATTTTGACTCTCTTACCAAATTGAGTACTTTCATATTTACAAAAATCAGTAAGTGTTGTAAAAGGTTGAGATTTGTATTTTAACAACGAAGTCCATGTCGCCCTTGTACAGTTATCCACAATAGCAAAAAAGTACCTATTTTGATAATTGAGTATAAACCCTATAGGGACCCCATATGTTGACATGGATCAATCCAAAGGGTTCTTGCCTTATTTTGCCATTGGTAGTATAAGGCAAATGAGTGTATTTAGCTAAAGGACAAGTGATACACAAATCTGTACCATTCTTGTCTTAAAAAAGCCTGCCTGAGGCATGCCTAGATGTATCTCGGCTTGAGGCATCCAGTTCAGCATCTCGGAGGGAATGAAGTGCACCTTAAGGATACAAGGTTATATCTTCCCTCTTTTTCTTCTATTTCTTAGCCTTGCCTTTACCTTTACCCTTTTTTTTCTTCTTCTTTTCCTTCCTTGGAGCTACAAGGTGGGCTATACCTATACGGTAAGTGTGTGTATTAGAGAACTACGATGATAAGATAACACATCTTAAAGTTATTTGCGGTTTTAGTAATTATATTGATGTCCAATCGCTTTTTTAATGCATTTATCTAACTTGTTTATGTAAAATACGCTTTGCGAAATGTGAAAGACTTTTAAAGGTTTTTGCATAGAAGTGCGCCTATTATCCATGATGCGTGCGCCTTCGCTTTGCGCCTTGCGCTTTGGGACCCTATGTGCCTCCGTCACGATCCTTTTAAAACTTGTATTTTATAGGGTTTAATGTCTAGAAAGACTGGAATATACCTCAGCCTAGCAAAAGGCTAGAAGGCACATGTCCTTGCCTGTGTGCCACAAGTTTACATGATTCTTGTATAAAGTGCCACAAGTCAATCCACTAGCCTCCACCAATGATTGAGAGACAGCTTTATTTAACTGCAGATTAGATAATCCATTGTCCAAGTAAAACAATCCTCTAAATTCTTTACCAATCCCTATGTTCTTTACCAATCCCTCTGTCCTGGCTGGTGACATAATTCTGAACAACGCAATGCATCTACTGTCCTTGGTCTTAGACACATACAGTAAATTGAACTTGAATGAAGGCACGCACAACTTATCCTTCAACACCAAGCCATTATTCCGCATAACATTGGCTAGCCATGTTACTTGAGCTGTATTACCATCAGGCAAATTAATATGGGACTTGGGACTAAGCATTCACACTTCTAGATTGGTTCAAATTAGATTTGGTGGGAGTAACATGCTCTGTGGCTCTTGTGTCAAGTGTCTTATATGAATTATCAAACATAGCTGAAAGACAAAGCACATTACCCACATCAATTTCCTCATCAGTGGATGACTGATATTTTGAGCTGGAAGCAAGATTGGTGGGCTGTAGAAGCAGTTTCAACAATTGTTCTATTTGCTGTGCAGTTAGCCCAGGAAAATTCTCAGTATTTGATGCAACTCATTCAATTTGATTTGCTCCTCCCCAATTTTGATTTGCTTCTCTTGCTCTGATGTTCCTTTGTGGTCTGCCAGTATAATTTTTCTTTTGAAAAGATTTCTTTGACTTTAGATGCTATGAGGGATACCCAATCAGCTGCCAGCATTTGCCTTGAGTATGACCTTTGTTATCACCCACTCTGCTGGTCACTTTACGGCTCTTGAAAGTAAAGCTGGAGGTTCAGAAACTTGCTCAAGCCACCAACACTTCCTTTTGCATCCTTTCTTGTTGTAAAATTCCACAAGCAGTTTCCATCGTTGGGAGCGGATACATCAGCAAAATTTGACTCCTTTGAGCCTGATATACATCATCAAGTCCATTGAGAAACTGAAAAGCCTTTGCTCATCTTGTTGTTTAGCCAAGCATTTTAAGAGTAGCACGATGTCATCTCCAGTTGTGGTAATAGTTGGCAGATCACTTATGGCTCCAATTTCCTCTCAATTAGCATTGAGCAAAGTGTAGTATTCACTCATGCTTCTGCCACCTTTGTTTCATTGAACACAATTCACGATTGATCTGATACTTCCTCAAGTCACTACTCATAGCAGAATGCCTTTCCAGTTGAGACCAGATTTCTGCTGATGATTGAATGAACAATATTGGTGTGGCTATTGTAGCTGAGACATTATTCATTAGCTAAGCAATCACAAGGTTACTACATGCATCCTACTAATCTGCATTCGCAGATCATCATTAGATTGAGAAATTTGACCTTGCACAAACCCTAGCTTGTGCGTAGTTGACAAATTGATCTCCATTGCTCTCCTCCAGGTTCTTTAATTTGACGAACCAGAGAGCTTCTCTCCAAGGGAAATGGAGTTTGAACCATCAGAGGGGTGAACAAATAACAGATTTTGCAAATCATTAGCACTGATGTTGCGATTTGCACTCATCTTGATCGAAAATTCGCAAATATCCAGAGGAAATAATCAGCAAAGGTAGATGTCAGATTTATGAACCTGGATCGACTGAGTGAAGCTTGATTGATTGAAGGATCAATTCAATCAATCGAACATGAAAAATGAATATGTTTGTATGATGTTTGCACAGGATCAGTTGATGAATCAAATCAACCTGATCAAACAATGAAGAAGAAAAGCAAGAAACATGATCCAGATTCTTCATTGATACCAAGTAGAGTTGAAAGAAATGAGAGGAAAAATTTAGTGAGTGAAACAGAGAATTTAGTGAGAGAAAGTATTTCTCATTATTCTGAATTGATCAAATCCATTACAACAGCATATGCAGCTTATATATGAATCAAAAAATATCAGTGAAAGCAGTTAGGCTGGAATGGGCTCATGCCAAATAATCAACACTGGTATAACAACCTCTTGACATGTCGTCAACACTGATAACCACCATAACATGTTTTCATACAGAAGAGCAAGTGGAGGCTTAATGCTGTGAAGATAGTGGTGAGGGTGGAAGGCAAATGTAATAAAATGATTACTTTGGAATGTTAAACTTGGAGAAGTTATGATGCTGCAGCACTTGGGCATAATTTGGAAACCAAAATATGTGGTAATAAGTGTAAAAGAACTTGAGAAAGGGAGTTGGGTTGTTTTCATGCAGAAGATCGAGGTAGAAGCCTAGTGCTATGAAAACATTGGTTAGGATGGAAGGGAGATGGCATAGAATGGGAGAATTTGAAGTATTAAAATCATAGTAGGCAACTGGGGATTGGAATAGCTCCATTGCTACATTGTACTTGGTCTGTGCCATTGTGAAGGTTACTAATCTCGTAAAAGCCATGGAATACAAGACAACATAGTTTTAAAAAAGCGCAAGGTGCACTAAGGCGCGTAGGGTCCCAAAGTGCAAGGCGTGGTGCGAAGCCGCACGCATCATGGATGCGAAGCTCACTTCTATGCAAAGTTTTTTTAAAAGTCTTTCGGATTTCATAAAGAATATTTTGCAGAAACAAGTTAAACTAAGTGCATTAAAAAAGTGATTAGACATTAATATAACTACTAACACTGTAAATAACCTTAAGATATGTTATCTTATCATCGTAATTCCCCAATGCGCACACTTATTGTACAAGCATAGCTTACCTTTAAGCGCCCAAGGAAGGAAAAGAAGAAAAAAGGTAAAGGCAAGGCCTAGAAAAAGAAGAAAAAGGGGGAAGATATAGCCTTGCATCCTTGAGGCGCACCTCATCCCCTCCGTGGCGCTAATCTTGTAGCCTCATACCGAGGCGCGCCTAGGCGTGCCTCAAGTGGGCTTTTTAAAACTAAGCAAGACAATGAGTGCAGCTCAAGTATGCATAAGTAAGATTTAAATGGCTATTAAATGGAGAAAACGTTGTGGCAAGTCAGAAGAGTGAAACATTTGAGTAAGAAGAAGTTGGAATATTTTTGTCTTGCTTTCACTTGTGACTCCTTGGGTCTATGTCTTCAATATCTAGCCTTTAGCTATAAGTGATGGAGTTTTACGGGAAATAAAAGTTTAGGAATTTAGGAATTATCTTTTAATAGTAGATTATCTGTTTTAGCTAAGAACAATATATTTTTGATTACCTTATCTCTTAGTTTCCTTAATGTTTAGGTCTTTTTTTGTCTATTTAAACTCCTAGTTATGCATTAAGGAGGCAAACTTGAATTGAATTTAATTAAATTGTATTATTGAGTATGTGAGAATTTTTGTGTTAATTTTCCTGTTGGAATTACTCTTAGAGCATCCTGCATCAGTTGTTTCTCGGTATAGGAATTGCTCTTAGAGGTCCTACATTAGCGAGGCAGTTGCTAAGAACATTACACTTTGTTATGTTTCTCTATAGAGCACCGGAGTGGATCAAGAAGATGTTTTCAATTGTGACGAAAAATGAATCTGGTCCTGTCTTCCGTTTCTTCTTGGACCTGGGTGATGCAGGTATGGGATAACCCCAGCTATGTGGTTTCTTCTTTGAGAGGGTTTAAAAAACAAGCTATTTCAATGTTTGGGTTTATCATGGAACTTGGCCTTCCCAAACTCGGTCGGTTCCTTCTGTGTTGAGTCTTGCCTTTTGATTTCCATGTCAATTTGTACATAATACGATGCATAGCTTTGTGGGTTGTTTTTTTTTGTTGGATTAAAACTTCTTTGGATTGGCATTACCGTTGTTCGTTATTAGAGTTTGAAACCTTATTCATTATCGAGCCAAACTGATTTTATGAAATATGTGGATGAGTTTTGGCCCTAATTATTTCTCGTGTCCTCCCTTCCTTCTCTGAGTATTACTTTTTTTTTCTTTTTTCCAGTTTCCTATGTTAAACGGCTGAACATTCCGAGTGGTGTTGTGGGTGCCTGCCGACTTGATTTGGCATATAAGCATTTCAAGGTATGCTATGACCTGTTAATTCATGTTCAAATTTAACATATAACTCTAGGCTATATTGCTTGATCTGATTCTGTTTCCGAACTGTGGACTTTATGTAACTTAGCCGTATTGAACAAACAAACGTAGCACATGGGTACTAAACTTGGAGTTTTCAAATTAGACTGAATATGCCTCAAAATTGTTTGGGAAAATTTATGTTGGAAACTTGGTCATTCTTGTATGACACTTGTCATTGTACCAATGTTCGAGGAGTGCAGATATGCTTTTAGGAATCGTCCATGACTGCTATGTATGCTTGTACAACATTTACTTTTTGTTTCTCAATTCTCATATATCTTTTGAAACTCCTCGGCACTTCCTTAGAGCTTGTCTTTTTTATTGTGGTTTGATTGATGCACGTCTTTATGTACAGGAAAAACCTCATCTTTTCCAGTTTGTACCAAATTCAAGACAGGTAATTGTTAGATTGATATTGTTGGTATCATGTTGGAGCTACTAAAAAGAGTACTTCTTTGAGGATTTTGCTCATTCATTCTGTGTGTTTCAGGTGAAGGAAGCTAGCAGGCTTCTAAGGGATAACAAGAGAAAGAGTGCAAGAAAGATTGATGGTGTTCCTGTTTTTTCTGCCGAGAACTTAGATATCGCTATAGCAACGCCTGAAGGAATTAAATGGTATAATGCCTTTCACTTTTGTATAGGATATGTAGTGGTTCTTTTTTCTTCTTGAAGTAGTCATTTCCTCTTATGCCTTGGTGTAAACGATGGAAAAAGGGCTAGGTGAGTCCACATTGCTTCCTGTTGTAGCACAGAATTCTCAGAGATATTGAAGGAAGTAGTAGAATATAATGAACAAGGCTTCAAATATTATGAAATGGTTGACTGGGGATTGCAATTGATTCTCTGAGTCTGATATCAAACAAGTTAGTTGTAATAGGAATATCTATTCTGTTTTCTAATTCATGATTGCTACTATAACACTTTCGATTTTCGGAATGGGAGAACTGTCAAACAGACTACACTATTCAGTAAGTGCTTTAGAACACTTTTCTTATCAAAAAATGTTCCTGAAAATGTATATAGTCCTTCGTAGGATGCTAACTGTGCGTTCAGCCTTTTGTTTTTGACATATATAATTCTTCTTTCTCCTTACCAACCAAAAAAAAAGTGTAATATGTTCAGCATTTAGCTGGAAGTTCAATTTGTGAGGCAATCCTGTGCGAGGAGTATGACCAAGACCTAGAATGTGTGGGGCATACGATTGTTTAGGATTTCGTGGTGGTTAAGCAAAGATTTAATAAAACCAAATAGATGCACAACATAACTGGGTAAGGAGTAGTACTTTGCATGAACAGTCTGGGATAGTCCTTAATTTCCTGTACATGATAAAGGGGTTCTGTACATTGTGGATAACCTGAATGGCGGTAATCACGTTTTGGAAGTTGGAACCTTCACAAATTTGGAGATGCATATTTATTGCCTTCCTCCCCTTGTTGCTTTTGTTGAAAAGATTTTGTGTATGGAGGTTTTGTTGGATAGTTTACCTATATTATTAATGCTACGGACATAACGGCACACTATGCTGTTTGATTGCCCCTATGGGCTTTGATATCATTCTCTTTGAATTTTGTTGGGAGATACTAGCTGCATTCATGTTATCTTTTTCTGTCAGGTATACTCCTTATTTTTTTGATAAAAGCATTCTGGATAATATTCTTGAGGAATCAGTTGATCAGCATTTCCATGCTCTAATTCAAAGCCGTCATGTGCAACGGCGACGTGATGTGATTGATGATAACGTAGCGGCAGAGATTATAGAGGAAAGTGCAGACAGCATATGGGAGCCTACAGAGGTGAGCGGAGATCTTATTTTTGCTTTGTAAGTCACAAGAAGACAGAAAGAAACTTGATTACCCCTGCTCTCCCTAACCCATTAAAGGAAATAGTTTATATGCTCAAATTTTATTTTTGGTGTCTTGAGTTCTAAACAATTCCGTTCAACAGGTTCAGGAGTTGATGGATGAGATGGGTCAGTCTGGAATACCTTTAAGTGTGATATCAAAGGCTGCTGAAATGCAGCTGCAATATGCTGTTGACAAAGTGCTGCTGGGGAATAGGTGGCTGAGAAAAGCAACTGGTATTCAGCCGAGATTTCCATATATGGTAGACTCATTTGAAAGGAGGTACATTTCTTGCTTCTTGCGACACTTATTCGTCTCAGATATGGATAAGTGGTTTTGGTTAAAACCTACCGTAGGCAATGCGACTTTTACCCTATCAAGCGTTCATTTCCTTTGCATATGTCCCTTCGCTAAATGTTATTGCCCAATCTTGATATGCTAACATTGCATAACCTATTTTCTTGCGTGTGATTGGAAAATACAACTCTATTATCAATAGTTGTTCAAGTTGGCCTCTTAAATCGAAACATGATGAGCGTTTAAAATCCCGCCTTCTATGGATCTTTCTAGGCATCTTGATCTAGGTAGGCTTCATACAGACAAATACTAGAGAAAATCTGTGGAGTGAGTGAGTGTCAACCTACTGGACTGGTTCTAAGAGGCTGAAGCATTTGTCATCAGGGAGATGGCATTTAGAGCAGAATGCTTACAAGAAATCTTCAATTAGATCTTGGTAATAGGCTGTAGGGAGGTCGTTTTAATAATGCCTAAATATAGCTAGATGGCATTTAGAGCAGAATGCTCACAAGAAATCTTCAATTAGATCTTGGTAATAGGCTGTAGGGAGTTCGTTTTAATAATGCCTAAATATAGCTTTTAATTGCTTGCAGGACTGCACTCTCATGGTCAAGAGCTTCTAAATCAGCGATCTCTTCTGCAAAGTTGGATGTAGAAACGCACAATGAATTGCCAGAGAACTCTGGGTCTGCAAAGCTTGAACCAGACAATAGAGATACAAATGCGCTTGTGCGGCAAGATGATCTTCGTTTTCCATTGGGAGGTTGGCTGAGGTTACCATGGTTAAAACCACACCAAGAACCCAAAAGTGAGGCTGATACAAGGTTTTGATTCTTCTCGTTACCCTTAAACTCTTGACTTGCATACTCACAGCTTGACTCCATCTCATTATGTGACAACCATAGTATATAAATTGACGAGATATGGTTTGTGTGGATTGTCTTAAATGAGAGCAATAAGCCAAGTGATGTAGGACGCTCTAAGAGCAATTTCTACAAAGGGAAATAATTGGTGTAGGACGCTCTATGAGCGATTTCCACACCGAGAAAATTCACTCAAGAACTTTCACTTTAATTCAATGTTGATTCTTATTCATAATTTGCCTTCTTGAATTACATAAAGGGGTTTATATAACGAAGAGGTTAACTAGTATTAGGAAATCTAAATAATAAAATATAAGTTAGAAAAGGATAAAAAGATATAACATAATATTATCCCAATAGACTAGGAAATTAAATCTTAATAAAATATTACTAAATATTCTTATTTTGGCTATCCTAAAATATGCAAACCTACGAAAATAATAAAAAAATACAAAAAATCTCCAATATCAAGATATTCTAATTTCCTAAATCTTTTTACCCATTCTTTACTCTTATCCTGCGTCATTCTCCTCCGGTTGGGAAAAACTCGTTCTCGAGTTTTGAAACGCAGCAGAATTGAAGATGAAGAAGTCAAAATTGATTTGACTTCAATATAGATTTTTTTTAATCTCACTTTTCACAATATTCTCCAATGATAGTAACTATATAAACATCGAATGACGTTCAATTTTCTCAAAAAAGCCCTGTGGAATGAAAAACTCGACATGTGCAATAGCTCCTTGGGTCACTCTAGTCTCTCCTGGTAGTCGGCCCAAATCCGTTCGTACTTGCACATCCTCTTCATTCGCTTCGGCATCATCTTTGTCAACCTCCTTTAGAAAAGTTTCATCAGTAAGATCTAGAGTGGATGATTCCTTTTTAAGTGTCTCATCCACATCAGATTGAGAGTCAACCCAACGAAGATGACGATTTTTATTATCGGACAACACATTGCACGAAACATTGGTATCTAAGACATGGTGGAGTTTTGTCAGCTCGACTTCTGCTTTGCTAGACTCCTTTTCGAAGATTTTCTCCTTATCGTCCTTTATGAACGCTTGCTTGTAGTCTGCATCAGAGTAGGCGGGATGTTCCTCATCTAAATAACAATTCCGCAGTCTTGTGTAACACCTTGAAGATGAAACTCCATAATCATTAGTGGGAATTCTCTAGGGTATCAAAGGAGCTCTAGGAGGTCTGTGGTCCAACATATACCTAGGGATGTAAGGCTTACATCTACATATGACCTCACTAGTGAAGCAAAGATCTAACTCACAACAACCTTCATAAATATGACGACCTTGAAGGTTGCAAAAGGCATTAACAGCATCCCTATGTGAGTAGAAATTCACTCGAGTATAAAAATTACCAATTGTTTGGAATCTAGCAATCTTTTCCACTTCCTCATAACGGGAGAAGACTTGGTATAAAAGATTTTTCGTAACAGGGAGTTCTTTGTCATGGATGATGACAAATAAAGCTCGATGATGTTTTTCACACCAGACCATAGGTGCAACAGCTTGTTAACAGTAGCAGCAAATAGCGACAGGTAAACAACAATGGCATTTGTTGAGAAGAATTTTGACAAGTAACCTAGTTGGCAGCAACGGTAGTGGATGGGGGGTTGGACAGCAGTTGGTGATTGGCAGATTTGGGTGGTCGGCTTGGTGGTGGTTGTTGGCTGGGTTACGTGTGGTCTAGGGTTTGAGCTATAGGTTTTTTCCCCTTTTTTTATTAGAATCTGATGCGGAGGGAAAGAGGGCTGAATGAGAAAAGCAACCAAGAGGCAAGGCTAAGATCGAATAGCTCTGATACCAAATTAATGTAGGACGTTGTAAGAGCAATTCCTATAAAGGAGAATAATTGGTGTAGGACGCTCTATGAGCAATTCTCACACCGAGAAAATTCACTCAAGGATTTTCACTTTAATTCAATATCGATTCTTATTTATAATCTGCCTTCTTGAATTACATGAAGGGGTTTATATAACGAAGAGGTTAACTAGTATTAGGAAACCTAAATAATAAGATATAAGTTAGAAAAGGATAAAAATATATAACCTAATATTATCTTAATAGACTAGGAAACTAAATCTTAATAAAATATCACTAAATATTCTTATTTTGGCTATCCTAAAATATGCTTAAAATAACCTACTAAAATTAAAAAAAAAAAACAAAAGATTTCCAATATCAAAATATTCTAATTTCCTAGATCTTTTTACCCATTCTTTACTCTTATCCTGCATCACCAAGTCAAACCTATCCCCAGAGCTCCACGCTGCCCTTCTTTTGATTTCTTTTCCCGGTTTTTTTTTTGGGGGGGGGGGGGGGAGGAGAGGTTGGGTGATTTGTGCAACCTGATTTGTTGAGGAAGCAGCCTTGTCGATCCTGTTTTAGATTTTTGACATTCAGCAAATATTTTCCTTTTAATTTGTTTGTTTAAATGCTAATTCTTCCCCCCCTTGGTGACATACCTAACTGTTAGCTTTGTTCATCTTCCAAAATGCGCTTCTTTTGCACAGGATGGTGGATTCATCTGGAGACTACATGAAAGAACAACTTCAGACAAGTCCCCTCCTCCCAAGGATTACAATGGTGGGCATTGCAACCACTGAGCCTGGACAAATGAGCAAAGCCACTGTAAATAAGACAATGGAAGACTTGAGCAAAGAATTGGAGCAGGTAGGCCCTGAAGGCTCTGCTGGTAAGAGCTCTTCAGACAAGTGCTACCACGAGGATAGAGATCCGCTTTTTGTAGCGAATGTAGGTGATTATTACTCAAACATGGGGAAGACAAGCTCATCTCGGTGGGTGCACGGCATGCAGAGTTAACCAAATGTACAAGTCGTTGTTAGGGTTTTCTTAGGAGAGGCAGCTGCTTTGTACACTAATGTAACTTGGGGTGATTCAAAGTCGTGACATTATGGGTATGCAAAGAAACTTCTGTGATGCGTCCACTTCAAAAAAACCTTTATTTGACTGGCCAACGTTTGTTCATGACGTTTCTTTGCTTGCTGAAGTGCTGTTGTGTTGGGGATGGCCATGTACCTGTATGCAACCTAGAACTGTCTGGTTAGGTGCTGTGATGTAATATACGGGTCTAGAGTTGGGCGTAAGAAAGCAAGTCTTGGGTTCAGCTTGTCTAGTGAGGGCCCCTTGAATTGTAATATTCTTTTGTACTCGTTACGTTCTGACGCCAGTTTTTGTTAGCAGTGTTCCTTTCTATGAATCATGGAGGTGGGCAGTAGCTTTGCTCATGGATGTCTGATAAGAGACATTGCAGTTTAGCAGGTGATGTGCATTCCTGCCCTGCTATTTTCGTTGGGTCTTTGATCCTCATCATCGGAGTTACATAACTGTTAGACCATAAAAGAGAATTTTACTACGACATATCATATCATTGTATACAACACATGTCCTCTGAAGTATTTACAAAGATTTTTTGTAAAAATAAAAATTTAAACAATATGTGATTTAAAATCTTCATAATGAATAATATCGTTTCAACTATTTCAATGAAAAAAAGAAAATAAATTACAGATTTGTAAATATTATTATTTCTAAAAATTTAAATTATAAGATTAATTATAATATTTTTAAAAATATTGTAGCTAAAATTTTAAAACAAATCGCACGCAGCACAAGTTGAAAGGCTAGTGTTACCAATTTTTGAGACTAGCATTGAAGAACAATTAGCATCACACCACTTAAACGCAGTCATTGCAAATGTTGTATATCTAGTTTCTGTAGCCACATTAAATGCTTCACTGCTTTAGGTCTATCCGTCTATGAAATCTCACAACTTGTTGCTTTGATGGTAAATTTATCAAAACGCTATGACTTTCTAACATTCTTGTAAATAACTCGTATTGTAAAATCATTTGGAAGAGTCCAAAATTCTTTTCCTCACACAGAAACTAATGGGTATATGGTGTGATTTGTGAAAGTAACCCATTATAGTATATTATGGAGATTCATTAGTGTAATTCTTATGGTGTTTGAAACCTCAGCATGTTAAATGCATTAAGCAGAAAAAGAATTTGTAAGGCATCTTCCTTTTTTTACCACTACCTTCTCCATGATTCTATTAACTTGGTTAATGCCAATGTTGAGGATCCATCTTCACCAATTGCAAGTTTTGCCTTATTTCTCATATCCAACATCCTCTGCCTCACATCCACCCCTTCTTCTGACCCCGTGATCTCCCTAACTCGCCGTTCTATCTCATCGGAGCTTATCAACCGAGTCCCCTCCTCCTCGTCCATAGGCAGGGCGACGCGTGCCTCCTCCACCAGCACCACCCGGTTGAACCTCTGTTCCGCAAAGAGCGGCCATGCTATTAAGGGCACCCCGGCACAAACTGCCTGCGAAGTCGAGTTCCACCCACAGTGAGTCATGAAAGCCCCTATTGCCTCATGGGCCAGTATTGCGGTCTGAGGGACCCATGACTTAACCACAAACCCCCTCCCCTTGGTCCGGGGTCCAAGAACCCACCCGGCGAGACCTTATCAAGATCCACATCGGGCGGTTTAGTGAACCGTTTCGAAATATCATCAAGGGGAGGCGGGTCCATCACAACCCACAAGAACCTCTGCCCACTCCTCTCTAACCCATGGGCTATCACACCCAACTGTTCCGTACTAAAAAAGGCCGAACTCCCAAAACAAACAAACAAACACAACGCTCCGACTCGGCTGCGAGTCGAGCCAACTCAGTGACTCGTGCCTCATCTCACCACCACCACCGGAATCCGCCGCCGAAATCAGCGGCCCAACGCAGTAAACCGGCGGCGTTCTAAAACCCTTGGGAACACAAACCCCTTCTGCCAAAATAATAGCCGCTCTAGGCTCGAACCCTTCGAAAGAATTCACAATCACCCCATCAGAATTCGCCATCTGGGCACCCACATTAACAAATTCCCTATAAGTCTCGCCCCTATCCAGCATCGACGCGGGCAACGCGGTGGCGGGAATCGGCGGCAACCCGGGGATGTCAAACTTAATCCTCGAGTCACGGAACTCCTGACTCGTTGTCCGATCAATGATGGGGAAATTGAGGAAGAGGGCAAGAGCAGAAGCCCCAGATACGACGCAGAAGTAAGTCGGTATGTTGAGTGATCTT
>JAKOGI010000003.1:3637500-3690000 GCA_029747015.1 Carnegiea gigantea | reverse complement strand
GCATTTAGAAAAAAAAGAAAAGAAGTCTAGTTTAAAGATATTGTCATTAACCTTATTAACGCAAATTAGTGTCTAGCTAGTTTTCTTTATGGAAATTCATTATAGATTACATTTGCAAAATGTCTGACAAAAACATAGGAAGAATTAAAACCATGAAAATATTTATTATTATACTAAGCTAATTACACGTCATAATAAACATTTAATATTTATGAACGTGTTGAATGTTATGTAATTATTTATTTATCAATCACATCAATCTAAGTTCCGCCCCACCCTCCCCATTCCTCCCTTCCCAAAAAGGTCCAGCTGCACTAATTTGCACATTTCTTTTTAGGGCGGGGACAGGGGAGGAAGGGACACACAACCAATAACGCTTACTTACAGCAAACCCTTCAATAATTTTGGACATCTAATACGCCACAATTCTTCATAAATTCTATATGCTCTCTCTATTTTGTTTTGTTTGAGGGGGTGTTGCACAAACACATTGTATCAACACGATTCAATCCCCATCATGCTTTGCCCTAACGTATAGATTTCTAATTTCTTTCACCTCCACCCCATTTAGTAGCGACCCAATTGTGCAAACATCCTTGAAGATAGGAGTGAGCACAAATTTGTATATAAATTTGTATATATATATATATATATATATATATATATATATATATATATATATATATAATATATATAATATATATATATATATATATATATATATATATATATATATATATATATGCACATATACATATGCATATACATATACATATATGTGTGTTGGGGGGGCGCGGGTATATTGTCTGTACAATACATGGTCTCGAGGTATAATATAATTAAGTAGTACGAATTGTAATAATACTCAATCTACAATGTTTTTTTGTTTTTGTTTGGGCGTGAATTCGGACGCTTTGTTAATATTGATGAGTTTTGATTGTTTATTTATATTGTATCTATAATTTATGAAATTTCGCTAAGCACTATAAAATGGAATTTTTATAGGTTATCCTTTTTGGGTATAAATGAAAGCATATAGATAGACTATTGACAATATTTAATTTATACAAAAATTAGAAATATTGTTTATTTGGATTTTATGTATAACACAAATTCTTATTCTATAAATTTGTATCTTTTATTAAAATATTTTTAACAACATACTAATCAATTTATGAATAACAAAAAATAATAAGTTTAAAAATAAAGATAGTACTCACTTTAAAAGTAAATGTGTAAAACTTTTATTATCTGATTTTACACTTGGTTGATTGATGATATAGATCCTACCATTTACCTATCATAAATGAGCCCTAAGTTTATGTTTGAATTGAGGGAAAACATGATGGGGAATTTTTTGAGAAGTTGGTCCCAAGGAGTTAATGTGAGAGAGAGAGAGAGAATCAAGCAAGTTACTAATGAATTTTTTTTTGGATCCGTAGGAGACACAAAGGACAATACAATGGGGGAGAAGGGAATCGAACCTGGGACCTAATGCATCCAATACAACTTTTTATTTTTTAAAAAATAATTAAATTTTTGATTGATGGCTGAGATTTGACAGAGTATTTGATCAAGGGTTATAACTAAGTCAACCTCCTAAAATCACTCTCATGCAAGTCAACCAAACATTTCTTTTATATTATAATAGATAGATTTGTTAGAATAAGTTATTAATTAGAGGAGTTCCATCGCAAATCTAATTTATATCTTTTGGTTCTTGATCTTCTGTATGGAACAATTTTTGCGAAATTAATTTTAGAAAATGTTTCAAGTTTGCTCTATGAGTCTGTTTTTTAAACTAGAGAAGAAATCCCTCCAAATTACACTCTTCTACATGCTGCTTGATGACAAGTGAGCCATTGATCGGTAGTGCATGATATAATAGGTCTACAACAACATCATTACTGGGTCCCTATGCTAATTTGTGATGATATAGTAGGTTTGGCCTCTTCATTCTACAGTAATGTTTATGAGAATGCCACTAGTGAGTACCTCTTTAAATCAATAATGCTTGCTTGTAGTAAATATGGATACAACAGAATGTCCAAGGAGAAAACTGAGGGGATGTTTGGCAAACAGTTTTTTGGATAGCTTTTTGGTCAAAAAGAGCTGTTTGATTTAGTGAAAAAGCTAATTCAGGTGTTCAGTGGAATAGCTTTTTGAAAGAGCTTTTTCGGTCTAAAAAACTAATTTGAAAAGGCTAATTTGATTAGTTTTTTGGAATAGTTTTTTGGAGAATTAACTTTTTATCTCACAACTTTGTTAGAAACAGCTAATTTTACCGAGCAGTTTTTCTACGAACAGCTAATTCAAACGGCTAATATAAACAGTTAATTAAAACAGCTAATACAAACAGCTAACAGCTAACAGCTGTTTGCCAAACAGTACCTAAGATAAAATTTGAATCTAAATCTTGCTACAACTCTTAAATAGAATACGAAGGTTACCATCTGTCTTTGAAATAATCTTTATTTTTATGTGATGAAACCTAGAAACATGGTAGTGAATCCTTGGGGAAATGCTTCCTTTGGGCAAGAGCACAAATGGAAACAACCAAGAGAAGAAAACATAGAATAAGAATGAGGCGTTGTTCATGTTTCAAACTCCTACGAACGTTCTCTTCAATTAGAGGGGTTTCATTACCAAATCTAATTTATGTTTTTCGGTTTCTTGATGTTTTGTATCAAACAAGTTCTCGTTTTCTATATAGTTTTTATTTATGTTTAAATCAGAAAAGAAGTCTCTCGAAATGAGAAATCATACTCTTTTATATGTATTTGACGAGAATGGTTGATGAATGGTGTAAGATATAATAGTTATCGCTTCAATGTTTTATGATAACATCATTAGTTGGTCTATTTGTCAATATGATATGATAGGTCTGGCTTCGATATTATTTACGACAATGTCATTAGTAGGACCCTTTCTAATGTACCATATAACAGGTTTGGCCTCTTTATTAAAAAAACAAAAGGTTTGGCTTCAGTAATGTTTATGAGAATGTCATTAATTAGGGGTTCCCCTCTTTAAATTAGTAATGCTTACTTCTAATGAAAATGGTTATAAGAAAACATACATGAAAAAAACTACGACAAAATTCGAATCTAAATCCTGCTATAACCTTCAAATAAAATATAAGGATACCATCTGTCTTCGAAATAATTCTCACTTTTACTTGATAAATCCTAAAAACATGGTAGTGAATCCACGGGAAAATGCATCCCCTGCGCAAGAGCTCAAATGGAAACAATCAAGACAAGAAAAATGAGAATAAAAACGAGGTGTTGGTCACGTTTCAAACTCCTACTACGAACATATATTACTAAATCTTGAGATTCTAGTTTCACATTGAAGTAGCTGAGGGTAACTAAAGACAACCCCCCCCCCCCCCCCCCCCCAAAAATAATGAAAAGCCTAAGCTCTGAGTCTTCCAGTTATTCCTGCTTTTGGCTACCAACTCATCCACCAAATATGCTTTACATCGATCTTTTAAAGAATAATATGTATTAGTTACCCAAACGTTATTCCTTCATGCTACTTGTGAGGCTGTAATTCTTTTCAAAATTTTCTAGTTATATATGTACTTGTGTTCTCTTCGATTTTCTTCGATACTTATTGCTCTAGGTGCGTGGTTTGATTGGATATTTGCAACAAATTCGTTATACCTCTTGTTCTTCCACTTCCTTTAGATTTTTGTTATTTCAAAAAGACGGTTTTATTTCATTTCGTCTTATTAGTAAATTTCAGATGGAAAAGTTTTCGAGTTAAGCATAGTTTTTACATCAAGCAAATAAACATGCTTCATTGACTTTAGAAACCGAACAAACTACGGAGGAAAAGATGTTGAATAATACACTTTGGTTTCATACATTAGTCAGCTGGACATGTTGGCATTTGTGCGTACGTCACTAATGATAATAACTTGTGGTGAAAATAACGTTTATCAACTCAGGTTAATATTTGGAAGAAATGAATAAAGCCATTACTCATGGGAAGGACTGAACTGTCATCATCTGGGAGTGACCTTTTTTTGTTTGCAGGACGTACAAAATCTACATAGCCACGCTTCTGAATTGATAGTTGGTTAATCTCGATATTTTTTGTGATTTTGTGTTTACATAAGGTTGTGTTGGAGCTGCTGATAACCACATATATATCATCCCCAGGAAGAGGAGGTGAGCATAGCACATCATCCAATCCACACATAGCATGAAGAAAATAGCAGCTTGTTTGATGTTGGCATTAGCAATCCTGCTAGTGACCCGGATATCGGCATCGGCATCCGCAAATGGGTACCGGAGGGGGGAAGCGATCGGGCATGGATACAAGGTGGAATGGGCAAAGCTTGACTCAGTCACCAGCAAGTCGATGACCGCTTTGCTTCAGCTTGTCAAGACCTCTTCTGTCTACGGCCCTGATATTCAGCTCCTTCACCTCACTGCAAGGTCAATTTCTTTTCTTAGTAGTTATTATTATTATTATTATTATTATTATTATTATTATTATTGTGGTCGTTATGGGCATTTTTTTTGAACTAAGATAGGATGAGATGTTGGCCTCGTTTGAACCCCATGTATTACTTGCCCTCATTTGGTAAAGTATCAAAGAGAGGCATTCTTGTCCATCCATTTTTGTGATAGTGATATATGTGTGGGTAGCTAGCCTTTAAATTCGGACCTACATAATCAATATGGATGATTTTCTTTGACCAATTGGTTGAGCAAAACTACTTGGTAAGTGATGAATACTTTATTTCACATAAGATAAAATATAATATAAATTTTCACTTCTCTTTATTCTCGAAAGTTTAAGTACGTTAAAGAAAAGGAGAGGCACCATTGCATGCTCTAAGCTCTTATAAGATTGCCTCATTTACTTTAGCTTAAAAGTTAAACCTGCTAAAATCTGTTATAACCTTGGATTCAACTAAACCCTCCCCTCCGAATCCCCACAAAAATTAGGTGAATAGCTTAAACTTGTACTGATCATCTCATCTAGCTGGGTGTCTGATGTCTTCGCCTCGTAATTCTTGAGTATATGCCCCCTTCCACTTTCAATTCTCTTTACATCTTTGAATTGAATATTTTTCATATCTAGTAGCTTTGGACAATGGTTTTACTGAAATTGGTCTATCCAGTCGTGTTGATGATCAAGGATTATGGCTAACTTTGCATTATGTCAAGTACATATCAAATTCTATCTTATTGAATACTTTGTACTGATTTTACTTTTTTTTAATCATTAGCTCATTTAAAAAGAAGTAAGTAGATAGAAAAACAATAAAGTAACAAGGGGTTCTTGAAACCAGAAGTTAACTGAACTTCGTAAAAGAATCAGTTTTGTTATTGAGTCATTTTTTTGTTCCAAGGTGCCATTAATCATGTATTTTTGTTCAAAACTGTCACTGCAGACCCCGTTCAGTTGGCTGCAACCGGCCGTTATGATTTTTTTCTTTTTTTAATTCCCGCTTCTATCACTCTACCCCATCCAAACCCTCTCTCCTCTTAGTCCCAACCGTTGTTATCATAGCCACCTTCATTTCCACTGCTCGTTGATATATGTGCCCTGCTTGACTAAGGAGTACGGTGGCGGCAATGGTTGTTAGGAAGAGGAAAAAGAGTTTGGGAGGGGACTTCAACGGAGGGAATACAGCAACCGGTTGAACAGGGATCATGGTGGCAGTTTTGAACATAAATATGTGATTAAGGGCACCTTTAAGTAAAAAATTAATTTATTTTTTATGCTTTCCTGTTTTTATCAGTCTTCAATTTTTGACTGCCCTTCATTTCTTTCTCGAGAGTTGTTCTCATAATCGGTTGGGAAAGGGTGTTTTCTTCACTTTCAACACTGGAAAACAGCATTAATCCACGAAAGTTTCCTTGCTTGCCCTAGAAGACCATTTAAGCCCTCATTATGCTTCCTAGGAAACTCCGGCTTCCGAACCCTTTTACTACATCACTTGGTTCGCAATTTGAAAACTGCCCTCCACAACCTCAACATCATCTTCTTCATCGTTCTTCTTGAGATCCACTGGCTTATGCTTCCTGCTTCGTTACACAAATGATCCCCTTCAACTTCAGTGCAATGACACCTTGAGTTGAAAAGGTGGTGCCTATGGCCCTTTCTTTTCGCCAGTAAGTTCCGATTTATCAATTTCAACTCACTTCAACCAACTTCAACAAAAAATTTCAAGTTCGACCTATTTCAATCAACTTCAACAAAAAAATATCAACTTCAACCCATCATATAAAAAAATATACCAACTTCTTCCAATTTCAACTCACTTCAACCTATTTCTACCCACTTCAATTAAAAAAAAACCAATATCAATCCACTTCAATTAATCTCAATCAACTTTACCCATTTTCTAACTTATATTTCCAACGAAGAGAACAAATTCTACATTATTAACGAGAATTCTGATTTTAATATCAAATGAAAGCCCCTTAGTTACTATCCCATGAGTAAAAAGGCATAAAAAGCCCCTTATAATTTAATAAATAAGAGGTGGAGATTGAATATACGACACTATTTTTCTTACCTACTGAATTAATATTTCGTTCACTATTTTAATTTCCCATCATTCTAAAAAAAGAATGATGTGTTTCGCTAACTTTTGGTTCTGTCCTGCTTGCCAGGTTGGAAACACGCACTCGTTTGAGAATCCGAATCACCGACGCCAGCCACAGCCGATGGGAAATCCCCGACAACATCCTCCCCCGGCAGCCACTACCACCGTTCGCCCCCCACCTTCTCTCCGCCGTTTCCTCCGCCGCCCACCACCGTACCCTCTTCCAATCACACTCCCCCCATGCCTTCCTTCTGACCCACCCCAACTCTGACCTCACATTCTCTCTCCACCGCACCACCCCCTTCAGCTTCTCCGTGGCCCGCAAGTCCACTGGCGACGTCCTCTTCGACACCACCCCTGACCAATCTGAACCGACCACCTTCCTGATCTTCAAGGACCAGTACATCCAGCTCTCCTCCTCCCTCCCACCCCAACGAGCCCACCTCTATGGGATCGGCGAGCACACCAAGCCCACCTTCCAGCTGGCCCACAACCAGACCCTCACCCTCTGGAACGCCGACATACCCAGCAGCACCCCCGATGTTAACCTATACGGGTCGCACCCGTTTTACATGGATATTCGGTCGTCCCCGGTGGGGGCCGCTCATGGGGTTCTCATGTTGAATAGCAATGGGATGGATGTTGTGTATACGGGTGATAGAATTACTTATGAGATGATCGGTGGGATTATTGATCTTTATTTCTTTGCTGGACCGACTCCGGTGGATGTTGTTGATCAGTATACTCAGCTTATTGGCCGCCCTGCTCCTATGCCTTACTGGTCTTTTGGTAATCATTCTTGGTCTAGTGGTTATCTCTCTGTAATATGTTGATGGGTACTGAATTCTTTGTGATGACGGGTATGAATTGTGTGATGTATGCGTTCATGTTGTTGCAATCTCAAAACAAGAATCCTGTGAAATATTTCGAGCCTTCTGATTACCTAATTGATACTATACTTTGATTGATTAAGAGAAATGCAATGACATTGTATCAGTAGCAAATAACAATAACCTGCTGTGGTTTATAGTGCCTGAAGAGTTCCATGATCATAACTTTTGCAGTATTACTCTTGAAAAGTTGAGTAATTGATTGTGAATAGAGTGAGAATATTTATATGTTGGGAAGAGGTCTATCAGAATTGGACTACAAACGATGAATTAATTGGTTACGTCTAAATCAACCCATGTTCAAGGAATATCTTTGAAGATAGGTAGGAATCAAAAAAATGAAAGCAAGTCCTTTAGTGTAGGATCAAGTGAGCATACTTCTGTTTTGATGTTTGATCAATAAGGGGAAAGTTGCCAACATCTCCAAATGCATAGCCAGCATGCAAAGTGAGCCATAGCTAGTGACTCCTAACTCTTGGACTCATTTTTATTCAATGCAAGTCTGTTATGACTCTTGATTGGATTACCTTGTGAAAAACCTGATTGCTAGACTGTTTCCTACACTTTCACTGACAATGATTCATAACTTTTATGTTTCAGGGTTTCATCAATGCCGGTATGGTTATCATGATATATATGAGATCGAGTCTGTGGTCGATGGATATGCAAAGGCCAGGATTCCTTTGGAAGCAATGTGGACAGATATTGATTACATGGATGCCTACAAGGATTTCACTTTTGATCCTGTTAATTTTCCTCTGGACGAGATGAAGCAATTTGTCGACAAACTCCACAGAAATGGGCAAAAATACGTGGTTATTGTGGATCCTGGTAATATGCTGTAAAACTTGATTCTTTGCAATTCATCCAATGATTGCAACTCCCATTCACTATTCTTGTTATCTTAGCCAATGCACTGATACCAAACTTTATAGAATCTCGAATCGGTTGATATTTTCGAGGGCAACTGGATATGGTTAATTTTGTGAGACCTTATTTTTCCCCCTTCATTTCAGGTATAAGCACCAATGCAACATACGAAACTTTCATCAGGGGAATGCTACTTGATGTCTTCCTCAACCGTCAGGGTAAACCATATCTTGGATCTGTGTGGCCAGGGCCAGTATACTTCCCTGATTTTTTTAATCCTGCTGCTGGATTCTTTTGGACCGATGAGATTCGAAGGTTTATAGATCTTGTTCCTGTTGATGGTCTTTGGATTGACATGAATGAGATATCGAATTTCATTTCTTCTGACCCTCTGCCTGGTTCCACCCTTGATGATCCACCATATATGATCAATAACTCCGGGGTACATCTACCCATCAATAACAAGACTATCCCTGCAACAGCTTTGCACCATGGTAACATTACAGAATACAATGTTCATAACCTATTTGGATTCCTTGAAGCTAGATACACCCGTGATGCCCTTGTCAACATCACGAAGCGAAGACCATTCGTACTTTCTAGATCAACATTTGTCGGCTCAGGGAAGTACACTGCACACTGGACGGGAGATAATGCTGCTACTTGGGATGATATTGCATATTCAATTCCAGCTATATTGAACTTTGGAATCTTTGGAATTCCAATGATTGGAGCGGATATTTGTGGTTTTCTACAAAACACTACGGAAGAGCTCTGTCGGCGTTGGATACAGGTGAATATTGATGCTTTTGGATCTTGCGAAGTTGCCACATTCTTTCGTTTCTTTCCTTTTGAAATCATTTTGAACTTTGTAGGCTAGCTTCCCCCCCCACCCCAAAAAAAACAGAACTTTTTTGGTTGTTAACCCAGTTTTTTGAAACATATGCACTTAACCAGATAATTAACTTGAGGCAGAGGGGCATTTCAAATATAGAAACTACAGGTTTACATCTAAGAACCTTTTGAATATTAGTAGCATGTTCCAAGGAAAATGACTATGGGTGTAGATTCAAGATTATGGGTGGTATTAGGTTAATTTTATCATTCTACTCAACATGCTTCTTGGGTGCAGTTGGGAGCATTTTATCCTTTCTCAAGGGACCATTCAACACTTGGTGCTCTTCCGCAAGAGCTCTATTTATGGGAATCAGTTGCAACAACAGCAAGGAAAGTGCTGGGGCTTCGCTACAAACTTCTCCCCTACTTTTACACATTGATGTATGAGGCACACAAGAGAGGAACCCCCATGGCACGACCTCTTTTCTTTTCTTTTCCGAAGGACATCAATACTTATGGAATTAGCTCACAATTTCTCCTCGGTAAAGGTGTGCTGGTATCACCTGTTCTTAAACCTGGGGTGACCTCTGTTGTTGCATACTTCCCTCGCGGAAACTGGTTCAATATGTTTGACTACACTCGCTCAGTGAGCTTGCCTATTGGAAGACGTGTTACCCTCAGTGCACCCCCTAATGATATCAATGTTCACATTCGAGAAGGTAATATTTATTTTGGATCTCCTTGCAAGAGCAGTTCTCTAAGACAATCTGTATTTTTGTTTATATCAGGGTAAGGCATATATTGGATCCTTCCAAGACCTGCCGGGGCAGGATTCATACTGGTCTTTGTTGTCGTCGTTTTGTCCTTGCAAGAGGAATCAGTTCAAAGTTAGGGCTTAGTTTTCTCTGCTTGTGTCCAATTTTTACCGTTGACACCAAGGGTCAGCTTCTTTTTCTGTGGAGTAGTAGACAGTCAAATAAGTTTTTAGTCTATGGTCTGTCAAAATAGTCGCTGTGTAACAAGAGGTAAGGCTGCTTCATTGACCTTCCCAGCTTGCTTAAGTGGGATTCCGAGGTATGGTCTTGGATTTGGAGTTGGACCAATGATAACTTTTGTGTTATGTATAGTTTCAAAATGCTACCAACTCCTGCCAGTTTTGGGCATGTTCTCATCGCATAAGGTCCGGATTTGCTCTCATACTCATCTTTCCTTCTGACTTCCATCAGGTAATATTATAGCCATGCAAGGCAAAGCTATGACAACACAAGCAGCCCGTACGACACCATTCCATCTCTTGGTGGTCACGAGTGATCGTGGAACCAGCACTGGAGAGGTCTTCTTGGATGATGGGGTTGAATTGACAATGGGAGCAGAGGGAGGAAACTGGACCTTGACAAAATTTTCCGCAGAATCAACAACAAAGCATGTAACTGTTAGATCTACTGTTGTGAATGGAGGATTTGCATTGAGCCAAAAATGGGTCATAAATAAGCTAATCATTTTGGGTTTGAGGAAAGAAACAAAGATAAGGGGGTTTACAGTACATACTGGCGCTCAAGCCAGGAAGGGTGATGTCCTTAGACTAACGAGACTGCCAGCCAACGGAGGACAGTTCATTGTAGTTGAGATTTCAGGTCTGGGGCTACTCATCGGACAGGGCTTTACATTGGAGATACAGCTGCAGGTCGACAAAGTGATGAACACCAAGTGCTAAGAAACCTAGTTTCTGCCTTCTGTATTTTTGCTGATGGAATGATCAAATAAATTTGTTGGCCTTGTACTGAGTGTAACGTAGAAAATGTCATTGTGCAATCAGCTGCAGCAGTAAATAATCAGTGGGTGTGATATGATGTGCCTAATTCACGAACATTATTAAAGTTAAGATCCTTGAGAGAATGACTACTTGTGTATGCGATTAAAAACTTTCCATTAATAAGAAGAGTTCTGTTGGTGGAATAGTTCGTATGTATTCAGCACCATGTTATCATGTTTCCGGAATCATATCGCAAATGGTAATCTTCATTATACAAAAAGCAATTCAATTGGGGTTCAGAAAGATTTCCCTTCCTCAACACTAAAATTTCGTGCAATAAATTATATGAACATTGATATCTTACAAGATTAAATCACCACCACAAATTGCTGAATTCGAAATTCTTACAGACGGTTATTACTATATTTTGGAAGTTTTTTTTTTTTTTTTGTTGATTTTGACACTTGCACGATCAAATGTCATACACCATGTAAAATGGCCATGGGCGCTACTATCAAGGTAATGGGCCAACAAACAATTAAAGTCAATCAAAAGACACAAGGCGTGCATGTCTGTCGTTTTCACGCAATGCCGCCAACTCTTGATTTTGGCATTTCAAAAGCATCCCGACGCTGTGCAATTCATTTTGATAGAACATAAAAAGGATAGTCCGGTGCACAAGTATCCTGCGTTCACACAGGGTCTGAAGAAGGGCCGCACTCCAGGGGGTGAATTGTAGGCAGCCTAACTTGACTTTGTCAGTGGCTGATTCCACGGCTCGAACCCGTGACCTTTTGGTCACACGGAAACAACCTTACCGTTGCTCTAAGGCTCCCCTTCTGATTTTGACAGAACATGTTCATTTCAATGATTATTTTCAATATTTAAGTGATAATGAGTACATAACATTTAGGAATTTAGCTTTAGGTGGTAAAGAACGGTGAGAAGTTACATGGAGAAATAATAAGATTTAGTTTTAAATCGTAATTAAAGGACAACGAATAGTAAGTTAATATTAAATGTTGGAACAAACAAAGGGGCACTGATTGTTGCACCGTATAATTGTATTATCAAATATCAACTATGATAAGCAAAATATCAATATTTAAAGAAATGATGAAGTAAACGTAGTTTTCATATCTCATTAGGTTTAGGTTACGCTTGTACATATAATTGTATCTCTTCAACAGATAAAGTTTTGACAGTGGCATTTTGTTTCACATCTCTTTTTTCTTTTTTTCTGTAGAACTTCAAATTTTGGTCTTTTGTTCCTTAGGATTGAATCGACGAGATTTTCAGCTTCCTATGGGAGACGGAATGAGAAAGAAAAGGAAAGAGGAGAAAGTAAACTAATTATGTGATTTAGAAACATATCCGATGTTTATAATTATAGTCATTTTGACTTAAAATTATCAAATAAATAAATGTTATAATTTGTTATATGTGATACAGTTGTGAAAAGCAGTAACCAATACATGAAAAATACAGCAATAGTCAATATATAAAACATATAACAAAATACATAATGATTTTACATGGAATTTAAATTAAGAAAAGGAAAAACTAACTGAATTACAATACAGCAAATGCTATTGTAAGCCTCCATCTTTTCACCTAAATAAATGACTTCGGACCTGTTCTATTTCGCGATAAGATACAGCTATAAGCTGTAAGAAAATTTAACGAGTTGTAAGAAACTGTAAAGAGTTGTAAGAAACTGTAAGGAGCTGCAAGGAGATGTAAAAAGCTGTAAGGAGCTGTAAAAAGATATAAAGAGTTTTAAGAAGATGTAAGGAGTTGTAAGGATAGATCTAAGGAGTTGTTGAATTATTGAAGAGTTGTAAAGTATAATTTATAACAATTATGATATATTGGTCATATTTACAACTAAAGTTTGATACCATTAGTAAACAATATATTTCTTAATACAATTGAAACGAAATATGTTTGTTTTACAAGGAACGTTTTAGATGAGAAACAATAATATTAAAATACTAAACTTATTGAAAATAAACTATTAATTAAGTTAGTTACATAACAATAAAATATATTAAATTCCATAAATTTCATCAAGAAAAGTTATTACATTTGAGGTATTTTTTATATTTATATTAGTTTGATCCAATAAGCAAAGTATAACAAAAAAAACAAATCTTTTTGACAAAATTGAATACAGCTCTCAAAATAAAATTCTATTTTAAGTAAATAATTTTAAATGTAAATGTAAATATATGGTCAATATTGTTACCAAGAAATTTTATAAATAAACCCTTAAAATATTATTCAGCAATGCTTAAAATACAAAAACTATATTATTATATTAAACAATCAAAAATTAAATATTACCTTCCAAAATCAAAAAAATATAAACAAAAGATGAAAATTTAAACGGGTAGGCAGGATGCCGTAGAAATTTTAATGCCCAGCATTACTTTTACCTAACTACTTTCTAAAAAAATCCACCTACCTTTATATCAGCTGTAATGCTTTCGTCACATGCAGTTTGACAGTTTTTATATATATTTCAGAATTAAACATGAACAAAAACTTTGTATTATAATTTTAAAAGTGTTGTCACTTATTCCATCTATAATAACATATATTATTTATATACAACAACAACAATAACTCCCAGTGTGGGTCCCGCTTTCGCAGGGTCTGGGGAGATCCAACTGTAGGCAACCTTACCCCTACCAGTATTCGTACCCATAGAGAGGTTGATTCCTTAAGACCCACAAAACAGTTTTTGAAAGAGGTTTAAAGAGAAAACGATTTCAAACCAAAAAGCAAAGAGGAGAAAATGGGCCTAAGAGAAAAGATAAACAAGGAGTAGAGACATACTTCATCCAACCAGGGGCGCTAGATGCCGTCACATCCCAGAAAAGCACGACCTGCAGACAAGCACACCAAGACCCTACCCGCCCCATCCCACCGAAGCTACTACCACCTACGCGGCCGGTCCCCTACAATCAGAGACCTTAATCCTATCCCGCCACAACCTCCTATCCTGAGCCATGTCTTCCGTCAGACCGGCAACTCTCAGGTCCTCTCTAACCACTTCCTCTAGGCTCTTCTTCGGTCTACTCCACCCTCTCTTTCCACCGGGAGGGACGATCATCTCGCACCTCCGTACTGGGGCGGCCACACTTCTCCTCTTTACGTGGCCGAACCATCTGAGTCCCGATTCCCTCATCTTCTCCTCTATGGGGGCCACTTCAGCTAAGCTCCTGATTACTCCATTCCTAATTCTGTCCAATCTCGTAAAACCACACATCCACCTGAGCATTCTCATCTCAGCTACCATCAACCTTTAGGCCCGCGTCTTCTTTAGAGGCCAACACTCCGATCCATAGAGAACAGCCGGTCTAACTACCATTCGATAAACTTTGCCTTTCAATCCTAGAGGCACTCTCTTGTCACACAGTACCCCTGACGCTGACTTCCACTTTTGCCAACCCACTCTTATCCGCTGGCTAATATCCTCATCAATGTCCCCATTTTGCTGGATGATCGAGCCCAGATACTTAAATTTAGCGACCTTTGGTATCACCCTCCCATCCAGTGTGATTTCTCCCTCCTCGTCTATCCTACCACTGAAACAGCAATGGAGGTATTCTGTTTTTGATCTGCTTAACCGGAAACCCCTAATTTCCAGCGTATGCCTCCAACTCTCCAACCTGTCATTCACCTCCTGCCTGGTCACATCGATAAGAACGATGTCATCTGCAAATATTATTTACGTCGTTATATTATGTTTTTATATTTATGTAAATATTGTGTTCATAAGACATTTATAAATTTTGTATATTAGTAGCATAATTTAAAAAATATACATATTTCTGTAATTAAAATAAATGAATGTTATAGAAAATCTATACGGGATGTAAGAAGATGTAAGAAAATGTTAGAAGATGTAAGGATTATGTTAAGAATGTAAGGAGTTGTAAGGAGATATAAACTCTTAACTAAATCCTCAAAAACGCGAAATAGAACAGGCCGGTTATTCGCCTATAAAATGTTTTCACAAAATCTTGTTTTGTGGGTCTCTTGAAACCAACCTCTCAACGGACAATCATGCCGGTTGAGATAAGGTTACCTACATTTGGATCTCTTCATACCCCGCGAAAACGGGGCCCATACTGGGAGGAGGTGGTGGTGGTGGTGTTGCTGTTGTTGTTCTTTTTAAATGGCTGCCTCAATTCATTCCCCCACCCCCAAAACACCAAAAACAAAGAAGGAAAAATTTGCTATACAAACTGATACATGTTGATGCTGTAAATTCAAGTCAAGAAAATACTGATTAGACAACAGTCAAGTCATCGTCTTACGGGTAAACTACGCAAATCCTACTTCTTTTTATTATTGATCTTTGAAAAATTGCTTTTCTGACTAGAATTTTTGATCCTAACTCACCACTTATTTGTATACATTTACAGTAATGTGTGTGTATATTTACATGTATCTCAGTAATTGGAAAACTTCAAGCTGTCGAAAATGGAGATTTCGCCATTCGTCGGCTTCTTCTTGATGATATGTTTGGTCTTGTGCGCGGTGGAGGTGGCATCGACGGCGGCGGGAATTGGCAACGATGAGCCAGTGATTGGATACGGATATGTGGTGAAGTCGGCAAAGCTTATTTCCTGCTCCGGTGCTGCCGGCGATGGTGGCGGCGGCGGCGGGTGGGTCGCCGCCTTGCTGGAGCTTGTCCGGAATTCTTCGATCTTCGGACCTGATCTCCAGCTTCTTAGCCTCAATGCCAGGTACATGTCACCATTCACCACACATAGTGTTGCTTTTCCCTTTTTTTTTTTTTTTTGGAGGTGGTGTGCAGAAGATGTGAAGATTTTATTTTTTTTTTTGGGTCTTAATCTTTCATTTATCTGAGTCGAGTTATTATTGACATAAAACATATAACTTTTTATCATAAATTTTCTCCATACACAAGTCCCAAGACTCAGACTGTTTACTTAAGTACAATTAGTGTACAAGCGTTTCTGGGGGAAAAAAATGTGCTGATGATGCACAGATAAATATATACAAGTAAATTCGAACTTACAATTTTTGAAGATAACCTTTTAATAGCTACTAATAATTTTTGACGCTCATAAATCAATTACTTAGTTAATTGATAGGAAAATGTTGTGATTTATGCATCCCTCTCAAGGTTGAGTTTTAAAATTGGTGGTCACCTCTCTTGGTTTAGAATTGGAATTCATATGAAATTTAATCTAAGTTGAAAATATGGAGAGGTCGATGGAGTGAGTTATAATTGGGTCTTGGTCATTATTTTTCTGCTGGCCTCATTTCATTTAGTTGAAAACACGTACTCTTTTGATCAACAAAAGTGATCAACAAAGATATCATAATGATGAGTATACAACATCACATCTTGTGTAACGTTTTCTACCTCAAACTAGAGATAGGAGATGGATTACATTTGCGGGTATCTTGGATACCTGTTACTCTGTTAGCAAAGTCTTTTGAAAAAAGTTGTGAAAATGCTTTTTTTTTTTTAAGGACACCCACAAAATTAGGATATCTATCAAATTTTATAAAGTCAATCACCCTAAACATAATTTTCAAATTGCCTCATATTAGAAATCCTTTTTTTTTTCCTTTTTGGTTGGACAAATTAGAGCGTGTTTTTTTAATATATACATATATATATATATATATATATATATATATATATATATATATAGACGCACACGTATCTAGAATTAAGCTAATTCTTTTTAAACTTACAACCATCTTGTATAGTTATACCATTCAATATGCTTCCGTGACATGACCTTTCCTCGACAAAGATAATGACTTTGCTTTGAGGTCTACAATAGATTATTATTATTATTATTATTATTATTATTATTATTATTATTATTATGATGATGATGATGATGATGATGGTGATGATGATGATTATTATTATTATTATTGTTGTTGTTGTTATTGTTGTTGTTGTTGTTTCGGGAACTTTCCATCCCTTGTTGAAGATGACGCGGGACGAGAACTCGGGCCTACGTGATGGCACGTGCAGATCAGCTGGCAGGCTCCTCTCCTTGGTCGAACCTGCAAAAAAGACACCCCCGAGTTGTGGTCCGGAGAACGCCTCTCCGACGATCAAGTCAAAGGAGGGTCCAAGAGGGATAAATGCAGTAAAAAGAGAGAGAGTAGAGTCAATTATGTAGAGTGTAAATCCCCTTTTCCGAGGTAGGTAAGTGAATATTTATAACTCCTATAGTAAAGGGTAAAATGGTAATTTCATGTTGGAGACTCTCTAAATAGATTATTAGATTGCTCGCTCCGCTTGGGCCCTTGGTTGGAGTCTCAAGGGTCCCGCTAGGGCCCATTATGCCGGATGAGGCCTGACCTATGATTGAGGCATGTGGTCCATATCAGGAAAATCATATTTTCCTGATCATTTGACCTCTCACATTTTGCCTGTATGTCGAACCAGGTGAGTAGTCAGGCAAAATGTGGAGTACAGCCACGGCGAGAATTCCATCGGATGAACTTGGGAAATTGTTGATCGTCCTTTCTCCTTGGTCAAAGGCATGAGAGAAGTGATGGGCCAGAGGACACTTTGCTCAAGGACGGCCTAAGCCTCTTAGGGCTAAAGGCGCGTAAGAGTACTAGGCGAGATGATGCCCAGCTCAAGGAGCGTTGGGTGGAAGGACGCCTAACACAAGGACGACCTTAAAGGCGCAGAAGGAGCGATGTGTGAGAGGACACCCTGCTCAAGGAGCGCTGGGCTGGAGGACACCCAGCTCAAGGACGACCTAAGCCCCTTGGGGCTAAAGGTGCATGAGAGTACTAGGCGAGATGATGCCTAACTCAAAGAGCGTTGGGTGGAAGAACGCCTAACCCAAGGACGACCTTAAAGGCGCGGAAGGAGCGACGTGGAAGGGGACGCCCCGCTCAAGGAGCGCGGGAAGAAAGGACACCCAGCTCAAGGACGGCCTAATCCCCGTAGGCCAAAGGCGTAGCATAGCGTAGCGACCGGCATTGGCCATGCTTACTAGCGACTGGCATTGGGCCGTACTTACAGGCAACCGGCCGCAAACCGCGCCTACGAGTGACCGACCGTTAGCTGTGCTTACTAACGACCGTCGTTCTTTCCAATGCCGGCCAAGGGTCGTGTCTTATGAGCGACCGGTCCAGGGCCGTGCTTACTAGTGACAGGCTTAAGGCCGAGGCCCGCCTCTACGAGCGATAGGCTGAGGGCCGTGTCTACGAGCGATCGGGCGAGGGTTGGGCTTAGTAGCGGCCAACCATTAGACTGTGCTTACCAACGACCGGCCTCGAGCCGCGCTTACGAGCGACCGGGCGAGAGCCGCGGACCACGCTTATCGGTGACTGGCCCAGGGCCGCGGGCGATCGGCCAAAGGCCGCGCCTACGGGAGACTGGTCGAGGGCCACGTGCCGCACCTATGGGCATCCAGTCACAGCCCGTGCTTAGTATCGACCGGCCATTGGCCCGTGCTTACCAACGATCGGCCTCAAGTCGTGCTTATGAGTGACCGGCCGAGGTTCGTGCTTACTACTGACCGGCTTAGGGCCGAGGCCCGTGCCTACAAGCGACACGGCCAAAGGGTCGTGCTTAACGATCCCTAGCCCCTTAAGGGCTAGGGATGTAGCGGCCGGCCGAGGGCCATGCTTAGTAGTGACCGGCCCAGGGTCGTACTTAAGGACCCTTAGCCCCCATTATAGCTTCCCTGAGGCCATGCTTGAGGACCCTTAGCCCCCATTGGGGCTAAAGGTATATCGACCGACCTTTAGCACATATTTGAGGCCTCCTAGCCCCCATTGGGGGTAAAAGCATGGCGACCGGCTCTGATGCCGTGCTTGAGGACGCCTAGCTCTCATTGGGGTTAAAGGTATAACGACCGGCTTTGAGACTGTGCTTGAGGACCCCTAGTCCCCATTGGGGCTAAAGGTATAGCGATCGGCCCTGAAGTCGTGCTTGAGAACCCTTAACCCCAGTGTGGATTAAAGGTATAGCGACCAGCTCTGAAGTCGTGCTTGAGGACCCTTAGCACCCATTGGGGCTAAAGGTATAGCGACCAACCTTTAGGCCGTACTTGAGGACTCTTAGCCACCATTGGAGCTAAAGGCATAGCGACTAACTTTGAAGCCGTGCTCAAGGACCTTAAGCCCCCATTGGGGCTAACGGTATAGCGACCGGCTCTGAGGCCGCGGTGTACTCTGCTAGTCGCCCTTAGCTCGGACGATGGCTCTGTAGGGCATTCGCTCCGATGGACCTATCGCGGGTCTCTCCTCTTGATCGGTCGACCCTGTCTGGATGAGCAACCTCTCGCGCTCCCTCGCTGTGGCAATGCGACGTCATGGGAACATGCCTGCGTGAGGGCTCGACCCCGTGTTGGGCACGTAATCGAAGTGAGGAAAAGGCCTCGCGGCCTCCATTGCCTTCTCCACTTGCTCGGATACCTGCTGCATAATGGTGTTGATCATGGTGGACATGGAGTTCTTGAGTGTGTCCACCGTGATGTAGGCCTCCCGCTCGGACGGGCGCTGGTCGACCAAACGAGGATTCGCCCGGGAACTCTCCGGGGCATCCTATGCCTCGGGGAGTGCCGGAGCTTCTGTTGCGGGCTATTTGTCTCTTTGGGTTCGTACTCGCACGGGTTCGCTGACTACCATCGTTCACCGATCTTTCCCCATAGATGCCGCCAAATCTTTTTCGGGAACTTCCCGTACCTTGTTGAAGATGACGTAGGACGAGAGCTCGAGCTTACATGATGGCACGTGCAGATCAGCTGGCGGGCTCCTCTCCTTGGTCGAACCTGCAAAAAGGCACCCCGGATTGTGGTTCGGGGAACGCCTCTCCGATAGTCAAATCAAACAAGGGTCCAAGAGGGATAAATGCAGTAAAAAGAGAGAGAGAGTAAAGTCAATTATGTCAGAGTACAAATCCCCTTTTCCGAGGTAGGTAGGTTAGTATTTATAACTCCTGTGCCAAAAAGTAAAATGGTAATTTCATGCTAGAGACTCTCTAAATGGACTATTACATTGCTCGCTCCGCTTGGGCCCTTGATTGGAGCCCCAAGGGGTCCCACTAGGGCCCATCATGCCGGATTGGGCCTGACCTATGATTAAGGTGTGTGGGTCATCCCAGAAAAGTCATATTTTCTGGACCAATTACTGTTGTTGTTATTGTTGTCATCATCATCATTATCATTATTTATTTGATTTACTTTCATTAACTCTCAGTAAATCCAACATTTCTCTGCTTGATATGTAATATCAAGTACTATTCTGCCTCATATGTATTATCAAATTCACTGTTAATTATTTCATAATATCGTGGAAGTTTAATTTTTAAAGTTTCTTTATTGGTTTAAAGTCATTCTCAAACATGAGCTATCAAATAGTTTTTTTTTTTTTTTGATTTTTTGAGATCAATGGACTATCAAATAGTTATTTTTATGTGTCTCTTGCATATTTATTAATGTTGAATATATAGGATAAAAGAAATTATAACCGTAAAAAAAGAGGTGGCTTAGGCCATGTTCGGAAAAATTAGCTGTTTAAGTAGCGGATAGCGGTTCATGTAGCGGATAGCTGTTTAGATAGCGGATAACATTTCTAATTTAACTGTTCGCGGATAGCTGTTTATGTTAGCGGTTGAAACTACTGTGTTCGGTGAATTTAACTGTTATGCTATTAATATAAACTGACATAAAAGGATATAGGTAATTTCCAAAGATAAAATTTTTAAAGGATATTTTTTGGCTAAAAAATATGAAACACTATTTTTAAATGTTAAACATTAATACTATTAGTTTTTCAAAAATGCTGCTTAAAATGCTAAACACTACTTAAAATGCTAGTTAAAATATTGGTTTACCGAACACTAAAAATTAAGTAATTAATGTATTGACCTGGTCAAAATACTAAACGCTACCCAAAATGATATTGCCGAACACGGCCTTAGTAGCATGAGGACAATGTTCTGGAAACTAGTCTGACCATCTATTCTTTTATTGGGCAAACCTCGTGAGTCCATAAGCTTTAAAAAAAAAAAAAGAAGCCATTTTTTAAAGGTTTGTAACAGTGCAACACCATAGAGGGAAATCAAACCTTAGACCTAGGCCATTTTCGGCAAAATTAGCTGTTTAGGTAGCGGATAGTGATTCATGTAGCGGATAACTGTTTAGATAGCGGATAACGTTTCTAATTTAGCTGTTAACGGATAGCTGTTTATGTTAGCAATTGAAACTAATGTCTTTGGTAAATTTAGCTATTATGCTAGCTGATTAATGTAAATTGACATAAAAGGATATAGATAATTTCCAAAGATAGAATTTTTAAAGGATATTTTTTGGCTAAAAAATATAAAACGTTACTTTTAAATGTCAAACGTTAATAATACTATTAGCTTTTCAAAAACGCTGCTTAAAACGCTAAACGCTACTTGAAATGCTAGTCAAAACACTAGTTTACCGAAAACTAAAAATTAAGTAATTAGTATATTGACCTGGTCAAAACACTAAACGTTACCTAAAATGCTGTTGCCGAATACGACCCTAATTTTTTTTTTTGGGTGTTTGCAAGTTGTCCATAAGTTCAATTATACAAAATCTATTTTTTAGATCTTTTTTCATTTTCCTTTTTGAGCCTCCCAAAACTCCTCTTATAAGTTTCACTTGTATACATTTTACAACGCAAATTTTGCTCATCTTCCGCAAATTATATAATAGTTTTCAACAGAAAGACCCGAACCCAGAACCCCTATTTTTGGTGGTTTTTAATCTGGAAAAAAATTGCATGTCATTTGTCTTGGATGTTAATTGGCGTTTTGGTTTATTGAAAACATTGATTTTCCGTTCATGAAAAATTAAATTAAGCAATGGTTAGGCCAAAATTCGAACGGTTACTGAATGGAAATTGCCAAGTAACCAATTTCGACTAAAGCCCTGTTCTTTTTGTTGGTAAATTTTAATTTACCAATCTCAATTAATTTCAACTCACTTCACCAACTTCAATAAAAAATACCCACTTCAACTAACTTTAACTCACTTCAACTAACTTTCTACTATTTTAACCAATTTCTACCTATTATATAAAAAAATTCAACTAAATTCAACCAACTTCAACAAAAAATATCCACTTCAATCAATCTTAATTAATTTCACCCATTACCAATTTATATTTTACACCCATTACTAATTCATATTTTTCAACGAAAAAAACCGGCCTACTGACCGAACCAAAATCAAATGTATAACGGGCATTTTTTTGATTCAGGTAAACGATTACTTTGTATGCTTTTCTACAGTCCAAACGAATTTTTGGTTCGGTTTCTTAAATGCAGCTTGGAGGAAGAAAACCGGCTGAGGGTCCGAATCACAGACGCGAACCACCCGCGATGGGAGATCCCGGAAAGTGTACTCCCCCGTCAAACACCATCCCCACCACAATCTCACTGTCAATGCAACCACTACCCAACCCCACCAAACCAAACCACCACCACCCTAACCCTAACCCTAACCCTAACCCACCCCAACTCCGACCTCACTTTCTCTCTCCTCCGCACCACCCCTTTCAGCTTCTCCGTCGCCCGCAAATCCACCGGCGACGTCCTCTTCGACACCACCCCAAACCCATCTGACCCCAACTCCACCTTCCTCATCTTCAAGGATCAGTACCTCCAGCTCACCTCCTCTCTCCCACCCCAACGAGCCCACCTCTATGGGCTCGGCGAGCACACCAAGCCCACTTTCGAGCTTGCCCACAACCAGAAGCTAACCCTATGGAATGCCGACATCGGGAGTTCCAATAAGGACCTTAACTTATACGGGTCGCACCCGTTTTACATGGATATTCGATCATCACCGGTGGGGGCCACTCATGGGGTTCTGCTGTTGAATAGCAATGGGATGGATGTTGTGTATACGGGCGATAGGATTACTTTCAAGGTCATTGGTGGGATTATTGATCTTTATATCTTTGCTGGGCCCACGCCCGTCGCGGTCCTTGATCAGTATACTCAGCTCATTGGCCGCCCTGCTCCTATGCCTTACTGGTCTTTTGGTAAATCTTCTTGTTTATGATCTTTGTCTTTGTTTGACTCTGGGTTGTGGGGTTGAAGTGTTGGTTTTGCTTGTAATCGTTGGATGCTCGTATTTGTGTGCTTGAGTTGTCCAGTTTTGGGGCATTGTAGGCATGAAATGTAACCCCAAATTGATGGGTATGAATAGGTTCTGGTGGGAATATTAATTTGAGTTCAAAATGTTGCTTAGTCAACTATATCATAACATAACACAGGGAGCCTTGTTTACATCTACTAATCATACCATACTTTTTTGGATATTTGTGTGCTGAACTCGTCTAGTTTTGGGCATTGCAGCATGATGTATAAGTGTATAATCCCTAAATTGATGGGTCTTTGGTTCTTGTGGGGAAATTGATCTGAGTTGAAAATGTGGGAATGTTGCATCGTAGTCAACTATGCCATGACGTACCATTTTTCAAGGACGGTGAGCCTTGTTTACCTATACCGCTGTACCATACCATGCCATGCCATTGACCAAACACAATGTCTATGTCAATGGTAGCTTTGGGGGAGGATGGAATCAATGTGAATCAAGGGACATGTTTGATGCTTTTACATATTTTTTTTGTAATATTTGGGGCTTTGTTCTTGAAACTTGGTCCTTGAGTTTTTGGTTTACATTTGTGATTTCAACTTTCAGGATTTCATCAATGTCGATGGGGTTATCATAGTGTGGATGAGGTGAATTCCGTGGTAGATAATTATACATCAGCCAAGATTCCGTTGGAAGTAATGTGGACAGATATTGACTACATGGATGCCTTCAAGGATTTTACTTTAGATCCTCATAATTTTCCGCAGGACAAGATGCAGCAGTTGGTTAGTAAACTTCATGGAAACGGGCAAAGATACGTGCCTATTCTGGATCCTGGTAAGATGTTGTGCAATCTGATTCTCCTTGATCCTCTTCTTTTCCATGTCAGTCCTCCTTATTTAATTACGATTCATTTTGATATATTGAGATCAAACTTTGTAGATCTGTCTTTGCAAGCATTATGCATGCTTCTCATCAACTAACAACTGTTTCATATCTTCGCCAAGGTATTAGTACAAATGAGTCCTATGAAACTTTCATCCGGGGGATGCAGTCTGATATCTTCATCAAGCAGAATGGCAAACCATACCTCGGTAAGGTTTGGCCTGGACCAGTGTACTACCCTGATTTTTTGAAGCCTGCTACTCTAGTCTTCTGGGCTGATGAGATCAAGAGACTTCGAGATCTTATTCCCTTTGATGGCCTTTGGATTGACATGAATGAAGCATCAAATTTTCTTTCCTCACCGCCTGCCCCAGGGTCTCCGCTTGATAATCCACCTTATAAGATCAACAACTCTGGAGGCGAAGTATCTATATTAAACAGGTCTATTCCTCCAAGTGCTGTGCATGATGGAAATATTACAGAATATGATGCTCATAACCTATATGGATTCCTCGAATCTCAAGCCACTCGAGCTGCACTTATTAATGTCACCAAGGAAAGGCCATTTGTGCTTACTCGATCAACATTTGTCAGCTCGGGGAAGTATGCTGCGCATTGGACTGGAGATAATGCTGCAAAATGGGATGACCTTGCATATTCTATTCCTTCTATTTTGAGCAGTGGACTTTTTGGAATCCCAATGGTTGGAGCAGATATATGTGGTTTTAGTGGAAGTACTGCAGAAGAGCTTTGTCGACGTTGGATACAGGTAAAAGTAGTCTTCTAAGCTGACTTGCCCAATGCGAAGATAGTTTATTTTGGCAGGAACCCTATGAAGTTCGAGCGCCTGAAAAATTGTTAGATCTATGTTTAGGCTACTAATTATACTAGCTTTGTCATTTGTCGATTTACATTTAATGTGCTATCAAATGCAGCTGGGGGCCTTCTATCCTTTTGCGAGGGACCATTCTGATGATGATAGTAATTACCAAGAGCTCTATCGATGGCAATCCGTAGCTGAAACAGCAAGGAAGGTGCTGGGACTCCGATACAGACTCCTGCCCTACTTCTACACCTTGATGTATGAGGCTCACAAAAAAGGGACCCCTATAGCACGACCTCTTTTCTTTTCTTTCCCCGAGGACACCCAAACTTATGGAATCAGCTCGCAGTTCCTCCTTGGCAAAGGTGTAGTGGTCTCACCTGTTCTACTGCCTGGAATGACATCCGTCAAAGCATACTTTCCACAAGGAGACTGGTTTGACCTCTTCAACTACAGTCAATCAGTGAGTGTGCCTAACGGAGGATGTGTTACCCTAGATGCACCCCCTGATCATATCAATGTTCACATTAGGGAAGGTAATGTTTAATTCAACTTGTTGACAATTAAAGTGCAATATTTCCTAGACTTAGAAAATCTTATCCATACTTGATTATTCACCAAAACAGAATAACTGATTTTTGTTATGAAATCCATCTGCTATGACTCTACCAATACCCTGTAAAGTTTTCTTGATTGATTTTGCTTAGGTTCTCAAGTCAAATTCAGGGACTAACGAGCAACATATTTGAACTTTACACAAATCCAAGTATGAAGCCCAACTTGAAATGCCACGAATTCCAACCTGACCCAATAGAACTCAACCTGAACCTCAAAATCGAACCGAAGGATCCATTTTTTCGTAGCAAAAGTGATATGCAATTATAACCTTTGTCATTTGATCTCCAATCCGTTAGGTAATATCTTGGCCATGCATGGTGGCGATGCCATGACAACACAAGAAGCTCGGAAGACACCGTTCCATCTGTTGGTGGTCATGGGCAGCTCTGGACCCAGCGGCGGAGAGCTTTTCTTGGATGATGGAGTTGAAGTGGAAATGGGGGCAGAGGGAGGAAAGTGGACCCTGGTTAAATTTTCTGCTGGATTGGGTGTGAAAAGCATGACAATCACATCCAGTGTTGTGAATGGTGAATTTGCAAGCAACCAAAAGTGGATCATCGAGAAAATAACTATTCTGGGTCTAACTACTGCAGTGAAGATGCATGAGTTTACAGTAGAAACAGGTGCTGGGGCAAGGAAGGGAGACGTGTCTAATGTAATGTCAAGGAACGATGAGAAGGGGCGGTTTGTTGTGACAGAGATTTCAACTCTGAAGCTGCCTGTCGGACACAACTTTAAAATAGAGCTGCATTTTCAAGGAGTATGAAATAACAGAATCCTACCAAATGCAACAAAAATGTTTAACCATGTGATTGTATCATGATCACCATTGGCGATTGATATTTACTACTTACAAAGAATGCAATAGCAATTAATGTGTTTTCATATCCTCATCAGCTTTTGTTTACATTTCTTTTTATAGATACACCCCTCTATATTTCAAATTTTCAATGCTCATAAATAGCATTGTAACTTGCATCTTTCTTTGTATGTGTTTCCTTGACATTGAATCAGGGCGATGGGCTCACTCTGTTTGAGAAGAAGGCAGAGTTATATGGTGAACTTTGACTTCACTTTTGGGGTAGTTGTGAAGCTCCTACTCAAAGTAGGCATTGTATCTGTTTTAAGGCATGAGGCCTTGGGCCCTTCAATAGTTGGATGGTTAAAAAATATGGATATACATCATCATCTGGAGATGGAAAAGGTAGTGATATGTTTATCATCTTTAACTATAAGTATATTCATACAAGATTTTAGAAAACAATGTGAGGAGACCAGGAATAAGATGAATAGGGAATACTAAAGTTCAATATTCTCTCTTGTAATTGGAAACAAGATTAATTTGACTCTAAATATTAGTTTGTCTTCTGTTATTTTAATGAAAAGCTTATTATGGCGTATATAAATAATGAACACCGACTCTGTTGTAAAATTTGTTGAGTGAAACTTGGTATGTAATATGAAAAAGCGAGTTGATTTATAACTTGGTTAACAAAAGACTAATTTTTACTTAATGGATAAATGAGTGGACATTAATATTGAATTAGAAATTTTATTAAATTAGTAAATACCAATAACAACTTTAGAAGTTAGATTGATATAATAGTATACGAAGAGACAATTCTTTCTTTCTTCTTTGTTCCCCCTTAAAAAGCATGGCCCTGTTTGGCAAACAATTGTTAGCTGTTAGTTGTTTGTATTAGCTCTTCGCCATCAGCTGTTTGAATGAGTTATTTGTATTTTAACTGTTTGAATTAGCTGTTTGTAGAAAAAACTATTTGGTGAAATTAGTTGTTTCTAACAAAGTAATAAGACAAAAGGCTAATTTTTTAAAAAACTATTCAAAAAGCTGTTTGGTCTCAAAAAGCTCTTCCAAAAAAACTATTCTACCGAACACCTAAATTAGTTTTTTGATTAGGTCAAACATCTAATTTTGATCCAAAAAACTCTTTCTATTTGAAAAACTTTCCAAAAAAACTATTCCAAACACCCCTATGTTTGTCTTTTCCTCATACTTCTTTTGTTTGGGGTAAAAAAGGATAATTATATTAAATCGTACAATCCATACAAACTCGAAGGCCACTAACAGAGCAACCAGTTATCAACCGCCTACTGGTACAAAACATAACAAGGTGTATAACAACCACATTCCTTAGACCTGCAAGCATACACGAGTAAGCTTTCAACCCCATAAAGATGCAAAAAGGCCACGGATAATCCCTCCCATGCAGGCGCAGTATCCCTATGATCAAGCGCATTAGCTTCAAGTCGCTAGGCATAGTAATATGTTTCATGATCTAATTCAAGGGCAGTGCGAAGCGACTGGGGTGGCTCAGCATGGATAACAAGAACATTCCGTTGCTCCTTGCACAAATAGGCCAGTACTGCAGCAACCGAATTCACTGGACGTTGGGCGTAATTGAGATGAACTTGCCATGTCTTATTGAGTAACTCCATGATCTCAGGGATAAGAGTCCTTAAATACGATCTGCAATGTAAAGGACCGACCTGAAGTTCCTCCCAAACCTCCTTGCACAGATCAATCTCCAGTAGATCTATTTGATACGCCCAAGCTTGGGGTAGGATTTCTCTAAGTGTACTGAGCTGGATTTCCAGCATACATGGGGATATAATCCTGCGAGTAATTCCAAGAAACCACTTAAAGTCAGTATCCCGGATCACAGCTGCACCAATTGCAAACATCCGATCATCACTCTGATAAACGTCAATGTTGATTTTAAAAGCGGGCTTAGTTGGGGGTTTCCATGAAACAATACGTTGCTCCATGCTATACAAATGATCCTGCATTTTGAACAAGTCAGTAAGATCCCAGGTAATTTTTTTCCAAACCAAATTAGTTCGCAAACAGGCCTTGTCAAAAACACATCTATTTCTGAGTTTGGAAGGAATTGATCAATTATAATGTTAAAGCGGTGCTTTCATGGAGTTTTGCCTTTCACCTATAATCTTTGGAGTTGGAAGAATATCTCGCTCAAGAGTGCTACAATCGATCAACAGATCAACATCAGTCAAGAAATTGTCATAGATATGTGGGTTTCTTCCCCAGGCTGTATCAAGAAACAGCGAAAGTAGGAAGACGAGCGATCAGTGTGTTTCAAGTTAGTATTTTTGATGTTGGGATATGATTTTGATATTAAAGATTGTATTTTCATTAGTTGAATATGCACTGTAAGTGCCGTATGGCGTACTATGGATGATCAATGAATTATTCCTTTCCTTACAAAAAAAAAAAAAAAACACATCTATTTCGATAACACCAAATATGCCACAAAATAACAGTAAATATGAGGGGCCAATTGGGTGAAAGTATTCGAGATAAACTGAAGCCGACCCAATTCGTCCAGTGCTGACTGAAAAACCTCTTACAATTCTAATCAACTGAAGGTGGGAGGAACTTAGTCCAAGTCACACTTGCAGAAGGACAGTCCCTAAATAAATGCATGTGATCCTCTGTATCATTCCCACATATGACACACCCAGCTAGCAACGTAGGAATAAAACGAGCTAAACACGTAGCCACAGGAATGGATAGATGATGCAGTCGCCATAAATGAAACTTCATTTTGGCGGGGAGTTTAAGAGTCCAAATAGTCTTGGCTATGGGATCAGGATGAGAGGCCGAGAGGGCGATGTAGTGAGCACCTCATAGCCCCAGAAATTGAAAAAGAAGCATATGACCCAAAATTCTAGACCTTAACATCATCTTGCGAAGAGTCAGAAGATATAGGACATTGAAGAATACTATTAAGCAAAGGCAAATGGCCTCATTGGAGAAGCTCCCTAACATCCCATTTTCCATTAGTAATTAAAAAACTAACATGCAAATGAGAACTAGTATCAGGAGGATCTGAATCTATATGAGTAGGGAGCGCACCATCGGTAACCATTTATCATACCAAAATGAAGTGTTTCTTCCATTACTGATTCGAATGCACAAATTATTAATAAGATGATCTGTAACGCTTAATAGACTTTTCCAAAAGGGGAAATGATGAACTTTGGGCTCATCAACCTCTAATTCCGTTTCACACAAATATTTAGCCCACAGTAGCTCAACCCAAGGAATCTTACATTTTTGATAGCATATCCATGGGAGTTTGAGGAGGAAAGCCCTATTCCATTGTGCCATATTCCTAATCCCTATACCTCCACACCGAGATGGTAGGCAAAGAGTTTTCCAATTGATTTGTGCGAGATACCTAGACCCTCCTTTTTTATTCCATAAGAACCGCCTCATGATTTTCTCCATACCATTAAGAATTTTGGGAGGGAGTAAGGTTGAATGCATAAGGTAGACCGGCAGGGAAGTAAGTACTAACTTAATTAAAGTAACCCGACCTGCAAAATTAGTAAAATGAGTTTGCCAACCAACTAAACGTTTAGTAAATTTATGAAGTACCCTTTCATAATTCGCCGTTTTAGGTTTATGGGTAACAAGAGGAACACCAAGGTATTTCCCAACTGATGTTGAAACTGGAATATGCACAGAATGAGACAACACATGCCTCAGTCGATGATGTAGAGTTTTAAGAAAAATAAGTCGTGATTTAAGGATATTGATATGTAGACCCGATGCAGCACCAAATCTTTTCAGAGTAGAGATTATATTTCCAAGATTATCAAGAGTAGCCGCACCAAACAAAATTACATCATCCGCGTAAAATCGATGAGATGCTTGAAATTGACGAAGTTTAAACGGAATCCATCGTTTCAGAAAAACTTCAGATTCTGCCAAATATGAAAGACGTTCCATACATAAAGCAAAAAATATATGAGGATAAAGGATCACCTTGTCTAATTTCTCGGGACGGGTGAAAGCTAGGTCCAGGCTGCCCATTCCATATCACTTGTATAGTGGTTGAGGTGATACATCCCATGATCAGCTTTCTTATTTTAGGGGGGAATCCAAAGAAAATCAAAGTATCTTCAATAAAAGGCCATTCAAGGCTATCGTATGCTTTAGACAAATCAACTTCAATAGCCATAGGTTTGATTTTGTTACAGTTCTTCGCAATTGAGTGAGCTATCTCTTTGACCAAAATGATATTATCCATAATAGTTCTCCCGGGCACAAAAGTCGACTGATTGGGAGTAATGCACTCATTAAGAAAAGGTTTAATGCGTTTCACTATGAGTTTTGACACAATTTTATAGGAAGTGTTACATAAACTGATAGGTCTAAAATCACCAACACTCTCCACAGCCTCTTTTTTGGGAATAAGGGATAGAAAAGTAGAGTTCACCTCGCTTAATTCCTCAGGGTTATGCAAAACGTGATTACCAAAATCTAGCAAAGAAAACTTCACTACATCCCATCCGTATTTGAAGAAATGGACCTGGATGCCGTCTGGACCCGGTGCTTTAAACGAGTTCATTGAAAATAAGGCTTGTTTAACCTTTCCATTATAAACGGACTGTCCAAATGAATTTTATTAGCCAAAAATTTTGCAATGGATGTGGGCCAAGCCATCCAAATCACAGCAACCAACAGATCCAAAGAATTGATCAAAATAAGTAGATACAAGAGTAGCAACGTCAGAATGTCCTTTAATCCAATGGCCCTGATCATTTTTAAGCATATTAGGATATCGCTTAGCGTGACGAATCTTAACAAGCATGTGAAAGTATCGGGTGTTGAGATCTCTATAAACAAAATTACAAACCCAGGCACGCTGAGTTCATATGCTTTTTTCCAAGTCACTCACATGATTATACAAGGAAACTAACTTAGTTTGGAGGCTGCCAAGAAATGGGCTAGGCCCAATACTCAAGGCCCGTTGAATACCAGCTAAGCGAACCCTAATGCGCCTCTTCTTAGCACTAACATTACCGAACCCCAGCCTATTCCACTCAGGAGCCCTATCATGAAAGACATCAATATTTTGCAAAAGAGACCTATTAGGGTGCCAGCCCCTATGGAAAAAAGTCTCAAACTCTGGATGCTGCGTCCATGCAATGAGTGCTCTAAAGGGGGGTAACTCTTGGTAGCTCAGGGCACATATCAATTAATATAGGACAATGATCAGAATATATTTTAGGTAGATGGGTTACCTGCGTATGTGGGTATATTTTCAACCAGCTGGGATTCGCAAGCACATGATCAAGTCTTTCCTGGATACAGTCAGTACCTAAACGCCCGTTATCCCACGTATACATGGTGCCAGAAAAACCCAAGTCAACAAGGGAGGAGAAGTTAACAAAATTCATGAAAGCATGACATTGAGACAGACGTAATGGCCTACCTCCATTTTTCTCCGTCTCATTGGTCACGGTATACAAATCCCCCAACACCATCCATGGATGCTATGAAGGAGGGGGATCCTGAGCAAGACATTGTCAGAATTGCGGACGGGCCGTAGAGGAACTAGGTGCATGAAGGGCAGAGAGGACCACTTCGGGATCATCAGGCCCCAAAGTGACCAAACTATGGAATAAAGATGGCTCAATAGAAATAAAATCAATGGTTTGCACCGGATTTTTCCAACAATACCACAAGCCCCCTCTACAAATCATTGGTTCCACAAAATAAAAATTAAAGAAACTAAACCGATGGTTTACCCTTCATGCTACATCATCAAGTGTAGGGGCTTCCAGGAGGATGAGAATAATAGGTTGGTGCTCACGAATTAAGTTAAGTGAGAATAGAAAGAAGTTCGTAGATGAACTCCTTCTGACATTTCAGATTAAGATTCTTCGAGCATGATTATGCATGAGTATTGGAGAGGACGATGGGTGAACATTCTTTCTGACCCTCCGAAAGTAAGTCTGAATTAGTGATGCCTCCAGCTGCCGATGAAGTTGTGACCATGGATTGTGGTTGGTCGACATTATTGAGCGCAGAGGCAGTACCTAAACTCGAATGTGAGGAATATGGCCCATCGGGAAATCGTAAAAAATACTATCTTGAGGAAATTGGCAGGATGATTGAGTTTGAAACATTGGACGAGGCGTCCGAAGTGGGTCATACCTACTTCATCCCCGCGCTCGCCTATGTTTCTGGCGTTGAATCTCATGGGGGATGCCGGAATTTTGGGTTCGGGATAACGCAAAGCTTGAGGTTGAAGGATATGTTGGGTTGCCACTGCTTGACGCATCAGGTGGTTGGGTGCCTCCAGGATAGGGCGGTTGATCTCTGCCACTAGTTCCGCCAGAACTGGCCACTGAGCTGGTATTGGAAACGCGGGATAAAGGTTTAGGGTAGGAAGATTCTGGCTCTATCTGAAGAGTGGTGTTAATGGGGCATGCACCGGAAAGACTGTTGAGGGAGGAAGGTCGAGAGAATGATGAACCATTATCAGAATTCGCAAGCTTGGAATTGGTCGATGTATCACCGGTTGAGGTTCCACCAACAGGTTCATCGCTGATGTTGGAAGCGAGGAGACATTGACCCTGGATTGCTTACGAGAGGAAGAGTCACATCCTCCGATTGTTTACACAACCGTGGAGGTAGGTTTTTCATGGTAGTGAGGTGATTTTCAGTCACTGATGTTAGGGGTACCAAAGTAACATTCACCGCATGCTTAGGGACTGTGTGTCAACACCATAAATAGGGGAGTAACATTTATTAATTGACCCGAGTTAACATCTAAATGTGTGTCAACACCATGATTAGGGACTGTAGCAACGGGTGCATCAACATGAGGTTGAACAGTGGAATGCATGCTTGGTAATCACTACAAGATTCCGGTTCAATTGAGACCGGAATTTGGAGACCGAAATCAAAATCGGTCTCCGATTGAGTTTAGAGACCGAAATCAGATACCGAAATATGTGGTATCAAATTACTTTCAATTTAGAGACCGAAAATTACTATGCGGTCTCCACTTGAGACCAAAATAAGTTTCGGTCTCAGACTTTGGAGACCAACACAAATATCGGTCTCAAATTTGAAATCTTTGGAGACCAAATTGTTGCCGGTCTCAGATTTCGAGACCGAAAACCAAACCCGGTTTCAATTAGAGACAAAGTAGATTTCGGTCTCTAAAATGGTTCAGCATTCCAGAAGGATCTGAGCATTTCAGAGACCGAAATCCCTTAATTGGTCTCAAAAAAAATTTGGAGACCAAATGGTTCGGTTTCCAAATGCAATTATTTCAGAGACTGAAATTTCGATTTGGTCTCCATTTGAGACCAATCACATATTCGGTCTCCAACCACGTAAAGTTTTTTGTATTATTCGGCCTCAGCTATAGAGACCAAGTGGAAAAGATGGTCTCCATTAGAGACCAATGGAACCTTCGGTCTCCAAAACAGTGAACTGTTCATCACTGTTGACCGGCTTATTTTTGGTCTCAGATGGAGACCGGATTTGCTTGGTCTCAGTCAGAGACCAGTAACCTGGTCTCAATTAGAGACCGGCCATATTTGGTCTCAATTAGACACCACTATGCGCTTTTTGGTCTCTAAATTTGAATTGCTACCAAAGGTTTAGAGACCGAAGAGTTTCGGTTTCTGTTTGGTCTCTAAAATTATTTAGAGACCGGCTTGCCTCAGTTAGAGACCGAAGTTTTTCGGTCTCTAACTGGGCGCTTTCTTGTAGTGAATTGGCCAACAAAGGGTTGATTTTCTTACACCTCCATGCATTGGTCATTAGCGTCGCTAACATTGCCAGCATAAACTTTAATAGCAGGCTTATCCAATACAGTAGCAGGTAAATTGTGGAGGGCCTGGAATGAGTTTTTTAACAGAAAGGCTGAGCTAGGTAAGGTCCGTGCACCATTGCTTAATCCAGTCTGTTCATCACATGGGTCGCACCTGACATGGGCTAAGACCCTTTAACCTTTATTAATGGACCCATCTTTGGGAAGCAATGTATCCATAGCATTAATAGGCCCATGGCCTTACCTCATTGGGCATGGAGTTGAGGGAGGTTGGCCCTGTTGATTTTTGGGTCGGTTGACTTTTTTTTTGAAGAAGCAACCACAACCCATTTACCTAGGTTAGATTCTTTGGGCCCATTTAAATTCATGCCCCACTTGTAGAAGGGTCAATACAGTGGTTAGGCCATATGGATTGTGGGTGAGCGCTCCCACCACCTGCCGTATCTTCACCTGCCTTCCCATTGACATTTATGGTACATTGAGTTTGCATATGTCCTACGATGCCACATTCTAGACATAGCAAATCAAGGTTTTCATATTCAACCTATTGCCATCCATTAACCACCCAGATTTGGGCAATAAGTGGTTTGGACAGCGAAATTTTAATACATAATCTTGCATACCTTGCTCGATTAACCGAACCTGTTGCAAAATCCACTTTAATCGGCTTACCAACAAGTTTTGCAATATCAAATAAAGCAAATTTATTTAAAATATTCAAAAGGAAGTTCAGGGAATCTAACCCAAACAATCATAGAGGAGAACGGATTCTAAGATGGTCTAAAATTTGGTTTCCATGGTGTTAGCATCAAATAGTGACCGAAGAGAAACCAAGGGCCACCTCGCATAATACGGTCATAATCTTCTTAATGGTCAAATTTAAACAAAAAGATATGTCTACCTATATCGATTATGTCCATCTCACCTTGAGGTTTCCGTAGCAAAGGGAGACGTTGAGAAAGCACGTCATACCTGACCGTTGTACCAAGTACCTTACCCATTAAGATTTTGCTCCAAGGAACATGTAACACGCGCAATTGATCTGGAGAGAAATAAACCTTTAAAGGAGTGTTTGGAACTTCAATCTCCTCCTCTAACACTTCCTGAAATTGTTCTACAATAGACATTACGATAGGAAAGTAATGATGGACCCCATTGACAATATCTCGAAATGACGCCTTTAGTGAGCCACTTTGTGGATTGGATACACCTTCCACGTCCATGGATTTCATCTCAACCACACCCGGATCTCCTATAGCTGACTCATCAATGGCTACAGGATCCGTCTGGTCCGGTGGGTCAGGTGGTTCGTCAAATGAGGGTGAAACAGGAAAGAGTGTAGAAGCCATAGAGAGACGCCTAACAAAACACAAGTAAGGGTGGCTTTCTCACACTTCAACACTTGTCACTTAGTCAACACTTATTAAATTGAAATATCTCACGCAAAATCAAATTCTTTTATTTAACTTTTACTATGAGTCTTCTACTAAATGTGAATTTTCTGCTTATGTCTCAAAGTTATGATAAATTTTACAATTAGGTATAGTTAGTACTTACTTCTTTGTAGCTTACTGATTTTTTTTTTTAATTTTATATTTTATCGTCCGCTAGTAACCACAAAGCCAATGAACAGAAATTACAAAGAAGAATTGCCAATTATTTTTGGAAAATTGGCGTAGACTCATGATGGCCCGACGTCTCTCAAGTATTTCCCTCTCTTTTCCTTCCGTAAGGGTCCTCTATAAACCCCTCACCTCATGTCTTGTATTGGTATTTTTATAGAGGTCGTTTAAAAGTCAAAGCGCCTCTTGAAACATCTTCGCGGTTTCTCTCTCTATCTCCTCCCTCAACTTGTAGACGTTCCAGAGTCTTCTGAAGGTGAAAGCCCATCCAAGTCCAACAATGGCGACCGATCTGGAGAAGAAAGCCAAGGAAGCATTCATTGACGACCACTTCGAGTTGGCCATCGAACTCTACTCTCAGGCCATCGACCTTAACCCTAGCAATGCTGAACTCTATGCCGACCGCGCTCAAGCCAACATCAAGCTCTCCAACTTCACTGGTTCGCATTCTCTCTCTTCCTTCTCTCTTTCTCTTTCTCTCTCTAGTACTCTCTTCACGCGGATTGAGTCTATGGCGAATTTGTTATGGTGTTTTGCTGGTTTTTGACTTCTCGGTAGAGCTGACAGTGTTGCAAATTCTGCTTCATGATTGTTTGGTGCTATGAATACTCGAATTCTGATATTTTTGTTCCTGGAATTTCTTGAATTAAATGTTTGTTGACGATTAATTGTTTTCCTTTATCTTTGTCGTGCGTTGACGAGATTTATCCAATTATTTGTCTCTGGTAGTTTTCGGAGTTATGATTCCTTTTTGATTACTATGGAGGTACGTATTCTGATTTCTATGTGGTAAAAAGGCGGTGGAATTACTGTATGGAGCTTTAATTGAGCATTTTATTGGAGTCAGATGATCCAACCTTTTGTTCTGTGGTTACATGGATCTATGAATTCTTAAGAAACTTTTATGGTTGACTTCATAGGATTCTTGGGTGGTTTATGCTTCACTTTTTTTTGTCAACTATGCATCTAATTGAAATTAATTGTTGTTTTCGAAAAGCTAATTGCATGCTCTAATGTTTATTATGGTTTTCTGGATTTTGTCTTGTAGATCTCTAAACTTCGGTGTTTGTTTTCTGGTTTAGTAGCGTACTTAGCGGAAAAAAATGTGGGATATGTGTGCTAGAAAAATTGTTTAAGATAAATTGTTGTGTATTGCTTAAGTTTTGAAATCTCCAATCTCATGCATTTCAATGGCAGAGGCTGTTGCTGATGCGAACAGAGCCATCGAGCTGGATCCTTCAATGGCTAAAGCCTATTTGCGTAAAGGGTTAGCTTCAACAGACTCCTCCTTTACGCCTTTTCTGGTTGTATTTGTTTTACTGAGTGCTTTTAGTGTTTGCCTCTTTTGGAATGAGCTGTGGTTGTTGTAGTTCGTACTGCTTTGTGTTGCTTTGCCTTTTTCTATATTTGTGCATGTACTTTTATACTTCTAGATTTGCGTAAAGGAAGGGTTGCATAATGAAATTTTCTTGCCTATGTGAATGCTCTTCAATTGCACAGCACTGCATGTATGAAGCTTGAGGAATATCAAACTGCCAAGACTGCCTTCCAAGCAGGGGCTTTGTTAGCCCCTGAGGACTCCAGATTCACAAATTTTATCAAAGAATGTGAGGAACGCATTGCAGGTATCATTAAGATGCCACATTTGGAGTAATTTATTTTTCTATTTTGTGATTGAATATGTGCTGAATCGTATCTTTATAGTGAGTTGGTCTTTGGACATGTGGGAATTGGAAATGCTTATTTGACATAAACAATTTAGCTGAACTGATGGGCTCTACTTCTACCCGACGCAAGCACTCTTATTATGTGATTGCTTGGCATTGTTTTCTTTTTCTGGGCTTGGAAGTTGGAACACAGATTTGGGCTTTTTTTTTTTTTTTTTTTTGGGGGGGGGGGGCTGCTGAGTTTTTATTGGCTTGCTTTTATTCAGGTGCATTGTACTGATATCCATAGCAATCTATTAGTTGCAAGGCGGATTAACTACATGGTTGTTATATCATTATTTTCGGTTATCGGGTGTTATTTCTCATTCAAAACTTGAGATGATATATGTTGTATTCTGGATCAACTTCCAAGAAATTTGCCTTCGATATGTCTTCTGTAAGATTTGATCATAAATGTCCTATTCTCCTTACTAAATTCATACTCTCATTCCTTACAAGTTTGAGGTTGTTATTTGTAGAGGAAAATGCTGCTTTGCCAAAGCCACCTGATGCAGATTCTACTGGTGCACCACCATCAAATGCTCCTGCAGTTAGTGATCTTTCTAGCCCAGCTAATGTTGTTGTGCCACCAAGGCCAAAGTTCAGGTGAATGTTTGGCTGCTGTAACCTACATTTTTTGTTTTTTTTCTGCAATTTTCTGATTGACATAACAAAAAACTAAGCTTTTGCAATTTTAGAAACTGCACTTCACTGTGCATGAACTATCTATTCAAAAACTATATTCCGGAGAGCATTCTCACTCACAAATTGCATTTGACAGGCATGAGTTCTATCAGAAACCAGAGGAAGTGGTCGTAACTATTTTTGCTAAGAATATCCCAGCTGAAAATGTCTCCATTGACTATGGAGAGCAGATTGTGAGTTTGATTCAATAAGTGTGTGCTATGTCTTGTTGGATGAATTAAGTGCTGCAGTTTTGTTTGGATGACCTGTGTATTTCTTAATTGTATTTCAGCTCAGTGTTACCATTAATGTTCCTGGTGAAGAACCGTATCGCCTTCAACCTCGCTTATTTGGGAAGGTACATTGCAAAGTTCAATTGATCTTCTGTGTTCAGGATGAAATTTTTGAGTGCTATCATGTTTTATTTTATAACCAAAAGAGGATAGATGGTGCTTGGTAAAGGATATTTCTGGCCCTTGGAAGAACTAGCTTCCTAAAAATCTGGCAAAGAGGAAAAAGGCATTATCCTCATTTTTCCCCGCTGTTTTTCAGGTCAATGAATTATATAGTAAGGCGACCTACATCTAGAGCTCCCCATGCTACTCCTTGCTCTAGCAAGGAGAATCCACATTGGGAATTGTTGCCTATTGGATTTATGGTTTGAATATTGTACATTTGCTTTGGTATTCATTTGTTTGAAATTTTCTGTATTCCGCAGATTATACCAGCCAAATGCAGATATCAAGTCTTATCCACCAAAATTGAAATTCGACTTGCGAAAGCTGAAGCAATACAATGGACTTCTCTGGAATACAACAAAGATGTTGCAGTTCCTTATAAGATAAATTTATCAACTGGTGTGTAAGTTGGAAGCAGTGAGAAAACTGTGACTATTGCCATCAGCTAGAGAATCCGACTTCCGGCCCCATATGGTCTATCCTTAAAGTAAATCTGCATATGATAGGACCAAATAGTTGCATTCACTTTCCCCTTCTGGTCTTCATTAATTCGTCAGCCTCTACCTGACCATGCTGCTCATAGGGGAGATGTATGGTACAGCTGAAAGCACTTGCTGATTGTCAGTCTTTTTTATTTCTTTTTGCTTCCCTCTATTGGTTGGTCGCAGGGAATGACCAATGAGCTGGATAAAATTGCTTAGTTTTGATATGTTGTACACTTGTACCATTGCCAGTGGCCAACTGGTGATGATTGCATGAGAAGAGAGGACGAGAGGGGTGCATCTAATCTTATGCTTCATCTTGATGGAATTTTGTCCAAATTGATCTGCCTTGCCACTTCTCTGTGGTCTTTATTTATGTTGCGTCCAAATTGATCTGCCTTGCCACTTCTCTGTAGTCTTTATTTATGTTCACGCTACATATGCATGAAATTCAGTTTTATGGTTTCTCTATACCATTCACAGTGGATAGATTTTTGGTAAGCTTGTACAATATAATGTTACAGCTGCACAGAGGCCGTCATATCCATCTTCTAAGCAAAGGGGAGTTGACTGGGACAAACTGGAAGCTGAGGTGAAAAAGGAGGTACCTTTCCCAACTGAGGCAAAAATGCTAAAATAACCATTCTTTTACCAGCTTCCTATCTACATGTGGTTTGAGCCAAAGACGAAGTGACTACACCTTAAATTTCACCTAACATATGTTGTTGCTCCCCATAGGAGAAGGAAGAAAAGCTGGATGGTGATGCAGCTTTGAACAAATTCTTCCAGGACATTTATCGAGATGCTGATGAGGATACAAAGAGGGCCATGCGGAAATCCTTTGTAAGCCTTTTGAGCATTTGTTTCATGACTAATGAATAATGCAGTTTTACTAGTACTTCCAACAAATGTTTGTAGAGTTTTTGGCACAACCTATTGTAACTTGGTGGAGTTTGTGAATTGTAACATTGACTTCGCATCTTCATTATCCAGTTGGAGTCGAATGGAACAGTGCTGTCAACCAACTGGAAGGAAGTGGGCGCAAAGAAGGTTGAGGCAACACCTCCTGATGGCATGGAGCTGAAGAAGTGGGAACATTGAGTTTTCTGTGCTTAGCTTTCTCTATCAACTTTGTGCCGCCTTTCTGTGCATTTTTTTTGGGTGTCTAATAGTATGCTATATTTTCAGCTGTGTCTATAAGTTACTGCATAGATACTCTGTTTTAGCTGCTGTACTTTTGGGTTCAAATTATGTGAGAGTATGGCTCCTTTTTCGGCATAATTTTAGTGACCATCTAGCGTTTGCCTGGATCAGGTCAGTTGGTAATCATGAAGCGTGGCCTGCTCACTTTTGACTGATGTAGCAAACATGGTTTCTTTCCATACATTTTTAGGATTACCCAAATTCACTGCTAAATTGGTGATTTGGTCGAATGGTAGCACAAATGAGGAATGGCTAGTTATAGTGTTCATATCCGTCATTATGAGCACGGGGAAGGAGCAGAAAACACGTCTTCGTCTATTAGGCATGTCTGCTGGTTAAAATGAGTGGTGTTTATAGGTCTAGACTCGGACTGGATTGGATTAGAGTGGCTTGGACTGAAGTCAGAATCAGGGGAAAACCAGAGATTGACGACCTGACCGAGTAGCACTGTGACTGGACGGGGCTGGACTGGAAGAAGTTGGACTGGATGGGGACTGAACCGAATGGGCTGAATTAGTAGACAAATACAGTCACAATTCTCCAACACGCACGCGGCTTCCCCCCGGCGCCCCCCCCCCCCCCAAAAAAAACAAATCAATGCAGAGTTGTCTACGTAAATGAGCTTCGTTTTTATCATTCAAAACCGAACAGACCAAAAGCCAGAATAGTAGCATCCAACAAAATTCAACCAAAAATAGAAGCTTCAAATATAAATAGAAAACTAGTCAAGTCCCTTTTCTTGAAATCTTAAAAAAAAAAAAAAAAAAACGCCTAACTGATGTCAGTCCAGTCCATTGCTCCAACTCGAGCCGGTCCAAATTGGGACCGGATTGAAGATCCGAATACTTAAAATTCAAGAATGGGGACCGGACCAAATATAGTCGGTTTAGTCCGATCCGATTCTATTTTGGATCAAATAATGAACAATCTAATGAAAATAATAAAATGTCTACATTAATATGTCTTAAATTATGTCCTTACTTTGGTCATTGGAATGTAATACGTCTTTAAGTTACTTCCTTAACTTTTATTACATTCTAAGTTAATCAATAATGTTGCACGCTTATGTGGGGACAATCTTAGAGCATTGGCAGCGGGAGGGAAAGAAGTGGAATGCGGGCCCCAGCTGACCACGTGTTGCAAAATGAAAGGGCAAGAAAAAAGGTGACACGCGGGGGAGCACGCACAGGCGTGTCTCCCCGCGTGTAACTTTAGCCCATTTCTAATTATTTTTTTTGTTTTTTCTTTTTTTTTGAAGTAGATATATAATTTTTAAATGATTTAAAAAATAAGTTGTGTATTATAAGGTGGGTCTATGATAAATATTTTTATTGGATGATTAAAATTGGAGTTCCATTGGTTGGAAAAGTGATGGAATGCAAGTTCCAAAATTGTGGAACTTTTGCTGACGTGGCAGGTTAGAGTTCCAAAAACTGGAACTTCCACTGGAAATGCTCTTAAATGGAGTGAAAATGGAACTGATTATATGTCAGAATCAACTAAGACATACATGGGCGTGGTACGAATTAATAAATCTGCATGTTCATCAATATAAGTGTATATCTATGTGGGAGAATCACGTAAGATATACATGTCTAGGAATTCATAAATCTATATGTTGATCAATATAAATTTATGTTCGTATAGGAGAATCGAGTTAAATATAAATGTCTGTGAAGTTATAAATGTGTACCTTTCATCTGCATACATGTCTGTGTTTAAAATTGTACTGTCAGTAAATAAAGAATTTAAAACTATATTAGTTGATTGATGTAAAGTTGTGTATTTAGATTAGCAAGTAAAGTTGGAAAAATATCAAAATTTTGAGCACTTTTTGGGCATGTTCTTTACAATTTACGATACGTAGTTATTATCAGCATTTGACACCTCTCAGAACAATTTAGTATAGTTGCGCACAATTCAGTATTATTCAACATAATTTAAACTCAATTCTGCACAACTTAGCACTTATAAAAATACTCAATTGATTATATTTTGATTACGTTCAAATAAACAATTCTTTGTTGATAATTGGACTTATTTTACTTATGACATAAATGTATTCATTATTGTTATTGTAAAATTCATTTAAAATTGAATTTTTTTAATTATTTAGCACTTTTAAGTATAATATAAAATATTAATATTATTATATTTGTAAAATGCATATTGTTTTATGAATTATTATATGATATAAATACATCTATTTGTTATAAATTATGTAAAAATTGCATATAGCTATATTTTATCACAAAAAGAGTAAGGCTCGTCAACTTTTATGTCAAATATGTTATAATGTCTAATTTTGACCCTATCTGTTGATTAAAAAAATTTACCCTATCTTATTCTCCTCTTAACAATCCATTAATAAATTAGAGATATTTTATCGTAAAGAACCCAACTCCGACCATTTGCCGCTCCATTACCGGTAATGTCGAGTTCTAATTTACTAACAACTATCTAAAAATGTGTGTTCTAAATATTTCTAACAATAATTATTCTAATAATTGAATGAGCTGTACAATTTATTGCTAAGGACATAGAAAATTGTTATATTAATAATAGCAACCACAAACGGAACATACAGCATACAGATTAGTCCGTAGCATTTTAATGATAGCAACTCAATTTCCATGTGTGAATAGTTGGCTCCCAACAAAACTGGCAGCTATTGATTACGTGACAAAGAAAGAAACCTCATTCTTCCTTTGCTTCTCATTTGTATTTCTATCCACCCATTTTGGTCCTCCTATCATCCACACTCCACCTTCATTCACCGAGCTCACTTTTTCACTCATCAATGGCGGCACACAGATCAGAAACAGTGGTTCTATACCCATCACCAGGAATTGGGCACTTAATCTCCATGGTTGAGCTGGGTAAGCTCCTCATTTCTCGCTCCCCATCTCTCTCCATCACCATTCTCTCTCCTTCTTTCCGCTTCAACACTGGGTCGTACTCATCCTACATCTCCTCTGTTTCCTCTGTTTTTCCCTCAATCACCTTCCACACTCTCCCCCCCATCCCCCTTCTTCGCGGAGACCCAGGAAACTACTCCGACATGGAAGAGATCATCTTCGAAACCCTCCGCTCCAACAATCCCAACGTTCATCAATTCCTTAACTCACTTTCTCGCTCCTGCCCTGTTTCCGCCTTCGTAATCGACTTCTTCAGCTACCCTGCTCTTGAGATTTCTCGGTCTTTTCAGATACCCACCTTCTTCTTCGTCACTTCTGGTGCATCTGTTCTGGCTCTCTTCCACAATCTCCCCGTATTCGACAAGCTCGCCGGAGACGGTTACCGGAATCTGGGAACGACGCCGTTTCATATCCCGGGGCTTTTCTCAGTTCCGGCGAACCACATGATCGAGCCCATGCTCGATCGAGGGCCGACTTACTACGAATTTGTGAAAATGGCTGAGAGTTTACGAAATTCCGATGGAATTATCGTCAATACTTTTGAATCTCTCGAACCCAGAGCGGTTAAGGGTTTGAAAGAGGGAAGTTGTCTTCCCGGAATCCTAATTCCGCCGGTTTACCCAATTGGGCCATTGATTGCGTACCGCGGCGGTGAGGGAGGAGGAGGAGAGAGAAACGAGTGTCTGAGTTGGCTCGACTCGCAACCAAGTCGAAGCGTCGTGTACTTGGGGTTTGGGAGCAGGGGTGTTTTTTCCGCGAAGCAATTGGGGGAGATAGCGGTTGCGTTGGAGAGGGGTGGGGTTAGGTTCTTGTGGGTTATTCGGGCCCCACCGAGCGAGGACAGAGCTGACCAGTTTTTACCCCCACCCGCACCTGACCTGAACTCGCTCCTTCCGGTTGGGTTCTTGGATCGGACAAAGGACAGGGGTTTTGTCGCTAAGTCATGGGTCCCGCAGATTGATATCTTAGGGCACAAAGCTGTGGGTGGATTTGTGACTCATTGTGGGTGGAACTCGACTTTAGAAGCAGTTTGCGCTGGGGTGCCCCTGGTTGCATGGCCGCTATATGCCGAGCAGAGGTTTAATAAGATACTGCTTGTAGAGGAGATAAAGATAGCCCTTCCGCTGAACGAGTCAGACGATCGGTTTGTATGCTCAGATGAAATAGAGAGGCGAGTCAAGCAAATAATCGTGTCCGAGGAGGGGGAGGCAGTAAGGAAACGAGTGTTGCAGTTGAGTGCTGAGGCTAAGGCAGCCCTCGGTGAAGGAGGTACCTCTAAGATGGCACTGGCTAAGTTGGTGGAATCATGGAAACGGTGAAACAATCTTATTTGAGTGCCATGTATTCGTCGCTTCATGGTAGATGTTTCATGTTCAACAATGTTTGATTTCGTGCAAGAGCAAGTGGTAAGCTAGGGTTTTGAGCATAATTTTCAACTTGGTCGTGATGTTGTAATCTTTGCAGCTTTTGTACTAGTGTTTTGCTTTCAAATACCGCATAAGCTTGGAGGCACTCCATGGCCCACTTCTCTAATTTTAGTGAAGTGTTAACCCATGTCACAGTAAAAGAAGATTTCTTTTCGTTAAGTACTTATTTAAAACAATTTTTGGGTGTGTGAAGAGAGATATGATCCTAAATCTAAAATGTATGCAATTAACATTACAGTATTTTTTTTTATAATATAAAACAGTTAGTCATCAGATTTGGACTTTTGACACGGGATATTTTATTTATAACACTTCTTTATGTAGATAAATTCATAATGTGCACATATGAATTTTCTTATATAATTGTTTTGCTTTACTATCTATTATTATTTATTTATTTATTTTGGTATACTTTTAATTGTTTTGCATTTTAAAAGATTTTCAATTTCAATTTTTAAATTTTTTTTTATGGCCTCCCAACTCTCAGCAGGCAGAAATGGTTACAGATTTAAGACTGTCAATGTCTAAATCTCCTCAAATTATAAAAAAATGGGTTCAACACTAAAAATAGTTATCGTTGCAATTATGTATTATGCTGGGCACAATGTAAAGATGTTCTGTTTTTGGATTTTCTTGGAATAAAATGTCATTAAACTTTTCAAAAAATGCAAGTTTGCCATTGAATTATTTTTTTAGTCAAATGTGCCATTATCGTTCAACTATGTTCAAATGTGCCACCGCCGACCTGGAATGCTGGCTGTAGCAAGTAAATCACACTTTCTGACCTTTTTTTTTTTCTATTTAATGATGAAACATAGGGCGCCAAAAAAAAAAAAAAGAGAAAAACATTCCCTTCCTCTAATGAAATCCCTGGCTTGCTCACTTTTCTCATCAGATCTTTCTTTCTTTCTTTGTTCCTATCTACCTCAATTGTAGGGAGAATTCAATATTGTAAATCGCCATAACTGAAAGCAATCAGCCAATTAGTCATCATACTCCTCAAGAGAGAAAGGAATCGAAATTGGTTGGGGTTTGAAGGCAAAAGTTAAAGACGACATTGGATTTGTCTTTGTCATATTCGTGAGAATCATGCATGTTTCCCTCACAAGAGTAATATCTCTCACAATCTGAACAGTAGGGGTGAGCGGGCTGGTTTCTTGATCATACACTAATTTTGGCAATGAGTTGGATAGGCTTCAAATTGGAGATGGGCTGATTTGGACTGTTTCCTTCCGTTGAGGGGATGGTTAACAAAAAGGAGTAACAATGGAGATGCGGGGGATCAAACCCCATGCCCCTTGCATGCAAAGCAAGCGCTCTACCATTTGAGCTACATCCCTGACAGAAATGCATTGCCCTAGAAACTTCTACATTCGATTCGGGTGCCGGACAAGATACAACTCCTCTTTCAGAGTAAAAAATAGATCATCAGACCCAGTTAAATTTGTTAAGATTAGGCTTGACAAGTGGAAATCTTGTAGCGTAACCTGACTTAAAACACTCATTTTTTTTTCTTTTTTTCCCAACCCCAACTTAAATAAGTACTATACAAGCTTTAGATGAATTGATTATTACTTACTTGTTCTTAAAATGATTTTGAATTGAATCAGATTTTTTTGTTTTGGGTGAAAGAAACATATTACATGTGAAAAGGAAAATATCCAATGATATTATTTTCTTGAGCGCTTTAAATGGATGAGATTTGCTAAAAAAATATTGATCAGATAATGAGTTAAAATTCGTAAGTCGGTGATTGTGCTGTTCTTTTCCTAACCACCCCCACTGCGTCCATTGAGTCAGCCTTGCAGGAGCTTATTGGATGGAAATCCTCACCATTGCGCCTCCCCCCCCCCCTCAAAAAGTGGAAAATATATCATACGGAAGACAATAAGGTAATAAAAAATTTACATTTTGGTGAGCTGAATTTTCGTACAATAATTATTGGGACATACGAAACTTGAAAATAATCTAGAGGCCCCTTAACATTAGAACAAATAGGCTTACTGGTCCTCAATGACAAACAGTGTATTTGATGGACCTGCTCTTTTTGTGGGTAAATTAGGTGGGTAAAAGGGTGAAGTATGTTGAAGTAGGTTGAGGTGAATTGAGGAGAGTTGAAGTTGGTATTTTTTTTGAGATGGGTTAAAATAGATTGAAGTTGGTTGATGTAGGTTGAAGTGGGTTGCAGTTTATATATTTTTTATATGGTGGGTTGAAGTAGGTTAAAATAATGAGAATATAATTAATGTGTGATAATTTATGAAGTTATAGAAATTTTGTGGAATTTTTGTTATTCTTTTTTATTTTTTAATTTTTAATTTTTAATTTTTAATTTTTAATTTTTAATTTTTAATTTTTTGAAATTTTCTATAGCTTTTGTTTGGAATAAAACTAAAAAGGATAAAAAATTAAAAAATAAATACAAAAAATTAAAAAATACAAAAATAAAAAATTTAAAAAAATGAAATATAAAAAATTAAAAATTAAAAATTAAAAATTAAAATTAAAAATTTAAAAATTTAAAAATTAAAAAAATAAAAATAAAAAAATAAAAAAAATTAGATACAGAAAATAAAAAATAAAATTAAAAAATTAAAAAATTAAAAATAAAAATTAAATACAAAAAATAAAAGATAAAATGAAAAATAAAAAATAAAAAATAAAAAATAAAAAATAAAAAAATAAAAAAATTAAATACAAATAATTAAAAATTAAAAATTTAAAAATTTAAAAATAAAAAACTAAAAAAAAACAAAAATACAAAAATAAAACAATTCCAAAGTACGATAATTTACAAAAAAATAGTATAGTGAACTTTTTGGTGTAAGAATGATTAAATCTCACATGATACTTTACAAATTATTAAAATTATACAGGGGGTGGGTTGAAGTTGGTTGAAGTGGGTTGAAGTAGGTTGAAGTAGGTTGAAGTGGATTGAAGTTGGTATTTTTTTCAAGTGGATTGAAGTAGGTTGAAATAGGTTGAAGTGGATTGAAGTTGATTGAGGTTGGTAAATTGCAATTGACCCACGAAAAGAACAGGTCCTATAATTTCATTTTTCTTTCTTAATGATGATAATGTTGGTGATGATGATGATGGCGATTAGAGCTGACAAAATTGACTGAGACCACTCATACCCGACTTGACATCTGAAATAGACTCATTTGAGAGTGGACCCAAAATTTGAATTTATGTGAACCGAACCATACTTGACCTGAAATTTTCTACAAAATTGCTTATTTTTCATGACAAGCTTATTGGACCAAAAATCGGTTGACCCAAAGTCGACCTGAACCGAAGTTCACCCGACTCAAACCGAACCGATCTGAAATGTCACTTAACCTGAAACATGACGTAACCTAAACCTAACCCGACCCGTACTCGAGCCGAATGACTCATTTGTCAGGTCTAATTTATGATGATAACAAATGACAATGACTATTTAAAAAAAGAATCCTGTTGTTGTTATTATTATTATTATTATTATTATTATTATTATTATTATTATTATTATTATTATTACTACTACTACTACTACTGCTACTACTACGAGAAAATATAAAGGAAAAGGGTATTTTAGTCAATTTAGCACCTATAAATATATTTGTTCAAGTGTTGCCGGACCTCTAAATTATTTCCAATTTTCATAGATTTCAAAAATCATTGTGCAAAAACTCAATGGATCAAATTTTTTTTTTTTAATAGAAAAAATTATTGCTATTACTAAGGTAGTTGATAATTTCTTATATATAAATATATTGCAACTTTTGCAAGTAACCACTCAAAGTTGGCTTTTACAGTATTCTATTTATCTATGTATATTAACAAAGACAAAAAAATAAAATAAAATAAATGAACATGTGTCATATGACAAGCTCTCAAAGATCTAAATTAATTTCTCACATAGTTCTAAACCTAATTGTAGTATTTATAATTTTTAGCTATTAATTTGTGACTATTATTGCTATTAATAAAGAAATATATAATTTAGTGCATCAGTACTTGTAAATTTGTCATCATCAACAACCTTTCATTAACATTTTTTGATTCAATCAATATTGATTTATTGTCAATCGTTAAGACTCTGATTTGCACGCGGTAAGTTTTTGCGATTCAGAGGAAGTTAAACATATATATTGGTAACTATTTTTATCTTCACGAGAATATCATGAAAAATATTTTGATTTGTACTTTCATATATAGACTCTGCATATCGAGCAGGGTTCACGAAAGCTAGTTAGTTAATAATCAAACTCATAAATCACGAAAACTTTTTGGAAATGCTTTGTCTTCATTATGATCATACAACTAAAATCCCAAGATTTATCATTCCAATAATTAGGATTATAAATATTGTACCGTACCGCTCAGTACAAGACAAAGCGCACCGTACTGATCAAAAAATAGTACAAGCTATTGTACGAAATTGTACCGGTCAATACTGCTCTGTACTGTCAAATACCGAATAATACTGGTATTTTTTTATCTAATACCGAAAATTTTCAAAATGACATGACCCCAGTACAACCGTACATAAATTCGGTATATCTCGTTTTAATTATCGGTACGATATTTATAACTTTTATTCCAATAATACTACATATTATTATTTGGGAAGAGTCTGCATAGCATTTTTGCTGATCAGTTCACGTGTGGTAGGTTGAAACAACGCAACCCGTGAACAATTATTATATGTTCTTCTCTTTTCTCATGTGTGGCCGAACGATGCGCACCAAAAACAAGGGGCATCCATCTACCCTTCCTCAGCTCACTGTGTGTGTGAGAGAATTTTTGGATAAAATTTCACAAGAACCCGTGATACAGCCAGTTTACAGTATAGTCTCCGCTTACTATATATGGTATTTTTGAAAGACCTATTCTCGATCTATTTTTATGGCTTCTCTTTCTAATTCTGTGGTCTAAATCGTGACACATCGCTAAATTGATAGATTTGAATATACTATATATGTGTTGGCATCTGTGATATCTTTGGATAAATTGCGAACTAGTTTGTAACTACAAATTAAACCAAGATCCTCGAGTGCCATCTTACTTTAAACATTCATCATTTTACTTTGCCTTTATCTTTTTTTTAAATGGCATAAGTATGTGCTTCATGATTTCTATATTAATAGCATAAATTGAAAAAAAAAAATGAAACCCAATAATTGAGTTCAGCTAATTATTCACGATGATTCTAGCAAGAAATTATTGACAAATTGAAGTTGAACAAGGTAGCATATTTGTAATTGATTATCCTGATCGCCTTTTGGTCCTTGCAACCCTTTTGATCAGGACCAACAAACAAAGAACCCTATAGAGCACAAGAACCCAACCAAAACATAAACATTATTCCATCTTTGCCCCTCATGCAACCCTCTCTTTTCCAACACATCATGGCCAGTTACCATGCAACTCTTACTCTCTTCATATCGCACAAAGCATTTGGTAGCAAGGCAAGAATACTCATTGATGAGTAGGGCATCAAGGGCATATTTTACATCGACAACTAATGCATGAAGACCCAATACTTGGGCATGCTCTCCTTCCCCATGAAGTACCCCGAGAAGAGGAAGAAGCCATCCAGCAGCACAGTTACCAAGGAGGTCCCCGCAATGTATGTGGGGGCCACCGAGCTTAAGAACAGGACAAACGAGTTCGCCATGAGGACGATGACCCAGATGACTAGGACAAAGTACCCGAAGGACAGCCATGTGGCACATAATCCCACATGATTGAGATGACAAGCAAATAAGGGAGAAAGACAAGTGTATTTGCTATGAGGTAAGAGGAGAGCCTGTAGACCCCACTTGAGGTTTCTCTAATCAAAATGGGTCTCTCATTGACGAAAATTGGTAGGGTTTCAGTGGTGGAAGAGAGGAGAAATGTGAGAGTAAATGCAAAAAGCCCCAGCGTTTTTCGAATGCTTTGTTTGTCATACCCAATATTTATGTAAATAGTACCTAGAGCAAACCCAACGATGAGTGCCTCCAAAGTGTTTGTCAAAAGGAGCTGCTTTGTCCTGTAGATAATCTTCCAGAACCTGCGAGAAGGCGTGAGAATCTCATGCACCCTTGAGCTCTTATACCTCATTTTCTTAGTCTTTTCAACTGCATGATTGCTAGAACAATGATCATGATCAGAAGGTGGGTTTTTGCTTATGGGTTTGCTCTCAGGGAGTTGGTTTAGCACCTCCATGGCATGTTCGAGGGCATTTAATTGAGGGGGGACTGTGAACGGTGAACCCATGAAATTCTAAATGGTTTTCCAATGAAGATAAGCTTCCATTGTGTCTGACCTTCCCTTTGGATAACAGAAGGATTTTGTGAATGATGGAGAGGATCTTGAATCTAGGCTGGTGTATGGAGAGTGTTGAGTTTATGGCCCAAATCCCTTTTACCGGCTACTTGGAATCTAAGATCATATTATGTGTTTGAGATCTTCTATATTATAAAAATTATATTATTTTCATATTTTGGGTTGAAGATTTTTTTCTTTTTTGGAAAGATGAGGTTTGGTGACCAAGATACCGTGGTGGTTAGGGTTTCCTAATCCTAGCCTTCCTGCCCCTATATAAAGGGGACATACCTAGGATCTAAGATCACTCCAGTACTCAAACATACATTGAGAGGTAGAAGTACTTTGTGAGAGATTACAATAGAGAGGTTGTAATTCTGCTCTTAGATCAAATCACTGTGGTGATTGTGATCGTATTGTATTCTTCCTGCTCATAGTGAATTGTTCTGGTGCTGTCACCGTCCGTGGTTTTTTCCCGCATTGGGTTTTCCACGTTAAATCTCTTGTCTTCTTATTTCTGTTTTCTGTTATTCACTTGAATTCTGAATCTCTAACTCATCCTAACGCTTCCGCTATTGTTGTTGCTCTAATATTTTTCTAACAAGTGGTATCAGAGCTTTGGTTATAGGATGTCTTCTATCATGAAGGTAGATATTCAGAAATTCGATGGGGAGATTAGTTTTAATCTCTGGAAGATGCAGATGAGAGCAGTTCTCATTCAGCACGGGTTGTGGAAGGTTCCGAAGGGACCTCACGTGAAACCTGAGAAGATGACAGAAGAACAGTGGGCTGAAGATGTGAAGAAGAGACGTGGGTCATTGACAGAGGACGAATGGGGGGAACTGGAGCTGAAAGCGGTTTCAGCCATACAGTTGTGCTTGGCACCACATGTCTTGTGAGAGGTGCTTGATAAGACAACTGCGGTGGATCTCTGGACTCGACTAGAAGAACTCTACATGACGAAGAGTCTAGCTAACAAGATCCGGTTGAAGGAAAGGTTATACACCTTTCGTATGGCTGAAGGTACTCCTGTCTAAAAACACCTGAATGAATTTAATTCTATTCTAGTAGATTTGGAGAGTTTGGATGTTAAAATTGAGGATGAGGATAAGGCCATTCTACTTGCTGTGTCTCTACCCCCTTCCTACAAACACTTTAAGGAGATTATGCTATATAGTAATTCTAATACTATATCGTTTGAGGATGTTAAGTCAAACCTGTTGTCTAAGGAGAAGTTTGATCTTGACATTCATGCTGATTCTGCTGAGGGATTAGTAGTAAGGGGTAAAACAACTGAAAAGGGGAACGGTAATAGGAGTAAGAACCGTTCTAAGTCTAAAAATCCTCATGCTGGGAAGACCTGTAATTACTGTGGTAAATTGGGTCATATTATTGCTAACTGTTAGCAACTGCAAAAGAAGAGGTAGAAAGAAGAAGATAATTCTCATGAGCCTGCTGAAACTTCGTTTGCTGAATCTGATTCTGATGGTGACGTTCTATTTGCTACCTCTACTGAAAGGAGGAGCGATTCTAATTGGATTCTTAATTCTAGGTGTACCTATCATATGTGTCCTTACAAGGATTGGTTTTCAACATATGATCTAGTTGACTTAACTATTGTTCACATGGGCAATAATGGCCAATGTAATGTAACTGGAATCGGTACTGTTAAAATCAAGACCCATGATGGTATTGTCAGGACTTTATCGAATGTTCGTCATG